>JAIUCU010000293.1:0-39616 GCA_020226215.1 Sindora glabra
TTACTATTAATTAACATATTGCACTAAATATCAATAAATTTCTTACATATTTTTGCTATGTAGTCTCTTATTTCAATTATAATTATTGCTAAACATTAATTTCACAAATATTCGCTTGTACTAATATTTACTGTTAATATAATTATTACAGGCAAATAATTTCATAATTGCAATTATTTATTATTATTATTTCTCAGTTTCTTATCTATTTGAACATGCGTTGCTTAGAATAATAGGCATGTTGCAAGGAGTTTCCTCATCTTCGTTTTTTTTTTTTTAGTTTTACGTTTCCTATCCTTAATTAGTTAATGGAGTTATTTTCTAAAAAAATTAATTATTACTTATATTTTAATATTTAAAATTCATTATTAATTATTCTATTTAATTACTATGAGATTTCATGCCATGTATATTTTACTTTTTATTCTTATATTTACTGTAATTTTTAACAACCTACTTATTCTACATTTTTAGAACAATTAAAAATTGTATAATAATAAAATAATATTAAGAAAATAAATAAATAAATAAAATCATGAAATGTATGGGCAAAAAAAGTTTAGTTTATATATAATAAATAAATATTTTATGAAGTTCCTATCAATTCAAAATAAATGACTGACATACATATTTGAAAGAGAAAGAGACGAATAGTTAGAAAAACTAGTAAAAAAGACAAAAGGGAGACAATGAAGTCACGAAGATAATGTTGGAACAGAAACTAAAAAACTCAAAATTTTTCATCTTTTCTTCTCATTCTTGTGGAAAAATTCATTGGCGGGATCTGTGGTCTTTTTCTCCGCCATTTTTTTCTGCGTATTTTCTTTCTTACCTTACAAAGTAAAATGGCGTTCTATCCCTTTCCTTCCTTAATTTTCTGTTCTTCCTTCCATTTCCTATGAGAACGAAATATGAAGATAAACTATTGATTGATTCATGATTGATGTGGCTGCCCCAGTCAAGTTATAAAAAATAGAGATAATAGATAAATAATTTTTAAAACAATAGATTATGCAACAATGAAAAAAGGTTGCTGTTTCTTTAGATTAGAAATAATTACCATTGCTTATCAATATATTAATGATCTAAATCAATTCAAATCAAGTTGTTGAAGATATTTGTATAAAATTAGTATTTACTATATTAAAATATAAAAACTGAACAGATTCCAGTGTGGTTGTAATCTTATAATTAATGAATAGTCACTGAATACTTGTTACCGCTACCAAAATTTATTAAATTTGTCACGGATTCTAACCAGGAATATTATATTCCTTAATAAATTAATAATTAGCCAGCAATTAGCGTCCTCTTAACAAGAAAATAAAAATAAATAATTTGAATTCTTTATTTTATATTTTACGAGAAAATTAGTGAAGAATATATTTTTAGCAAAAATTAGCTTGGGCTATCATGTTATCCGATTGTTAGTTTCAACGCAAGTAGGCTTTTCGCACAATTTTAATGGTGCCCTTTTTTTTTTTTTTTCCAATTCTGCATGCCTTGTGCGAGGAGATGAGCCTTGGTAAACATTAGCAGGGAATGTTGCCATCGTTAACCTCCAGCTCATTAAGAAAATGCATTGATTCTTATGCTTGGCTTTTTTCAGTTTATCTTAGCCTTTTTTTAGGTCTCCTATGATTACGGGCATAAATGAATCGAAGCTCAAATTTTAAGTAAGATTAAATTTGAGTGAAATATTATTAAATTTGAATAATTTGACACGAATCCAAATGAGTATATATGAGATTATTGAAATAGTATTATATCATAACCTAATTTTTTGTTAAACTTAAAATATTTGAACTTGAATTCAATTTTTCAATAAATATAAAGCTAAACAGATTTATACAATTTTACTCAAATAAGTTGTTATTTCATCTAAATTTAATTATATGAAATCTTATAGTTCACAAACAAACTAAAAATCATAATCTTTTTATTTTATTTTACTTATCAATATGTATATATATATAACCATTAAATTTCTTAATAAATATGTACACTATTGTCATGTAATATAAACAATTACACTTAGCAAAAGCTAATTATTTTAACTAAAAAAATCAAATTTCTTCATAAAACATATATAATTACTCATAGGATTAAATCTTTTATGTAGTATATAATTTATATATAATATAAAATAAAAATATATTTTTTATTATTAAACTCATTTAAACCAGTGAATAATGGAGATAAATAATATAAAGTTCAAACTTAAGTCATATATTAATGAAACTCCCATTTAGCTTCAACTGTTTAAAATCCAACTCAAGTAGAATGTTTTGTAAGTAATTTCGAACTAGTCACGTATAGTTTGATTCGTTTGCACGTTTGTCTACTGGGGCTTCCACTGTGTTAAAAGTGGTGACGACTGTGTGGGGAGACAGCAATGCCATGCGGCTGGGACAATGAAATCCGATGAGCAATGATTGATCTGAGGAAAAATAAAAAAAGTAGATCTGGAGAATCTAATTCTAAATCTCAAGTTATACAAATGAGAAAATATTTGATTTAAGTTTCAAAATACCAAAATAAGACTAGAATAATTCATAGTACAGTATATTTGCTTGAAGGATAAAATGAAAGCTGACCTTTAAATTGTGAATAAGCGTAGCGGGGTGGAAGAGAAGAAGAGAGACGGAACGAGATCTGGAAAAAAAAGTCACAGCAAGTCAACTTTGTTGGAGAAGAAGGGCAATTGGAATCATTGGATGCAAATTGTATGAGTTTGCACTTTGCACATTTAACGAAGGACAGTGAGAATCCTCGTCTCTTTCTCTATCGAATTTTTCTCTTTTTTTTTTTATAAATTACTCGGTTGATTATTGAGGTTCAATTAATTTGAATTTGAGCTGGATCTAGCCTTATTTGGGTGGAATCATTGGGTTTTCTTAATGTTAAGTTTTTGGCATTTTTCTGCTGAGTATTTTCAGGTCAATGTTGATATCTGAGATCGAGCTACATTCGAAGAGTTGTGATTCTGGTTGCTGATATATGTATGTAATGTGAGAAGCGGTAATGCCTATCAGCTATATATATATATTTTTTTTCTTTAATTTTTTTAACCAGATTTTCTTCTATATGAATATCGTGAAAAAATTGAGTGACTGAGAGCGCATTTCTTATACATCTGCTGACATGAATACAGAACTCAAGGGATTGAATTTCCCCTATAATTTAGTTCAATTTTATGAAAATTGTTGATACTTAATACTACCTAATATGAAGTGTGTAGCTTCTTCCTTGCTTTTCTATTTAGAAGAATTTTTCTTGTGTTCAAATTCCATTGATGATATACGAAACTTGAAAGTCCCTTCTGTCTGTACTGCCAATCATTTTTCTTTTTGGTAATCTTTTAACTGCTTTTTCCAGCAAAATTATTAGTGTAAATTAAAATTTTGACAAATTTTAATTTTATGATTAAGGGGTTTACGTGTTTGTGTTATATATATATATATATATATATATATATATATATATATATATATATATATATATATATATATATATATATATATATATATATATATTGGCCCCGGTGTGACCCCCTAAGTAGTGAAAGAAATAAGAGATGCAGCAGACAAGAGAAGTAGGAATCACAGTCGGACAGCGAAAATTTTATTAATAAAGCATAAACTTACAAAGATAGGGGAGGAGGAAGAGAACCAGCAAGTAGAGAGCTTATGGTGAGGCTATCTTAACTACGCTTGGTTCTTTACATTTGGGGTTCTGCTTTTATAAGCAAAAATTTGATTCCTATTTCTACAGTAGACTTCTACAATTTTTACTCGTGGATGAACAGGAAAATTAAATAGTAAAAGTGCTATAGTAAATTTGGCTTTTGTCACCAAAAGAGGAAAAAGTGACAAAAAGCAACTTGATTTGTCGGAGAATCCAAAGATACTGTCTTCCACCAGCTGCCGAATTTGTCTTCTGGTGCCAACACTCTTGGGTTTGACTCCGGTATGTGTATCTAACGGCTTCAGATTGAGTCTTCTCATCTGATGGCTCAGGTTAGATCTTCAGGATTGACTTCATCAAGGTCAATGCCGTAGCAGTCATCCTCATTTGATTGTGCATAGTCTTCTTCATCCTCAGATTTTTCTGAGTGTTGAGACTTTGCGGGGGAGTTGTTTGAAGCTTGAGATTGAACTTCAGCTTCAGATTTCATTAGGGTGCGAATGTCTTCCATTTTGGAAAGCCATTTGTTAGGAGTTGAAGCTGTTGCAAGAGCAGCCATGAAATTTGATCTAGTTTGGAGGAACTAGGTGGTTCCTTTTCTTGGATCCTTGTTGAACTTAGGATGCCTTTTGAACCATTTTTTGATTTGAGGTTCCTCCACCATATAAAAATATTTGAACTTTGCCCACCATTTGACTAAACCAATTCTCTGGAGAATCGGATAGTTTCCATCAGGATTTTGGGCAAATTGATATTCCCAGAAATAGCAGCAAGGGAAGCCAATTTTGAGAAAAAATTGTAAAAAGATAGGAATTTTTCCTTGATTTTCATAATTAAAATTATTACGAAAAGTTTCCCATCCTTTTTTGATATTTATTGGAAGAATTTCTTTAATTGGTCCGAAGATGTTCCACCATCTAACAAACCAACTGGGAATTTGATACTTGGCATTGCAAAGAAAGAAAATTAGCCAAGAATGTTTATTGATTTTGTTTTGAAAATATAAAGTATTCATCCAGGCTTCCTGGTAATCCCAATATGAATACCCTATAAGATTTGTTTGAAAAGGTTTTTCAAATTTCTTCACCTTGAATGGTTCCAGGCCCCATTCTTGAGAGGTGATAATTTTTTCAATTCTGAAACTCGAATGAGTTATCAGATTTGGATTTTCTTTGCTTCTGTGGTGTTCAATAAACACAGATCCAGAGTCTACTAAAATATGTTGGTAGAATTCTTTAGTATGCAAAAATGATTTTGGGACAAAATGCCAATTTTTTGGAAAGACCTTTGGGATTAGGTCTAAAGGATTGGACGCCCAGTATTTGGGTTCTGTGTATAACAGATTCTGGGGATTTGGTTTCTTGATATATTTGGTTGTAGTAACAGGTGGTTTGGGACCAACATTAGCTATAGATTTGGATGAAGCTGGAACTATAGATTTAGAGGAAGTTCCTGCTTTGGTGATTTGTTTTTTCTGATTGGCTATGGCTTTCAGAATATCATATTGGTTTAAGATCAATTCTTGGGCCTTTTGGTCTTCTTCAGCTATATCAGCCCAAGATTTTTTCTCAATTTTGAGGGATTTTTGGATTGAGGTTGCTAATGCTTGCAAGACCTCTATTAGGAAATCATCATCTTGAAGTGGTCTCGATGATGAGGATTTAGGTTTAGATTTGTTAGAAGGGGTGGCTAGTTGTTTAGCTTTTTCCACAGTGGTAGGTTTTCGCTTATTTGGATCAGGAGGTTTTGATTTTTTGGCTTTCCTCATATTTACTAGGTTTTTCCCTGTAAAAATTCTCGAGTTAGAAAATCAGTGAGAGAATTTGAAGTTCCTTTTAAGTGCTTAATTTCAAAATCAAAGACACTCAAAATTCCTTGCCATCTGGCAAAAATTTGTTTAGATGCAATATTTTGAACATCTTTTTGTAAAATAGATTTCACTGAGCTACAATCAACTCGAATAAAAAAATTTTGATTTAAAAGCTCAGATTAGAATTTCTGAACACACAAAACAATTGCTAAGATTTCCTTTTTTGGAGTTGAATAATTTTGTTGTGCAGAATTCCAATGTTTTGATGCAAATGCAACTATATTCTCTTTGCCATTCAAAATTTGTTTTAAAATACCACCATAACCTAAATCTGATGCATCAGTTTCAACAATTTTTAGCGCGGTGGGATTTGAAATTTGCAAACAGGGAAGGCTTTTGACTTGGGCCTTAACCTGCTTAACAATTTTTGTATGCATGTCAGTCCAAGGAGGAGGACTCTTTTTAAGACGTTCATGCAGGGGTTTTATAAGATTTGAAAGGTTTGGGAAGAAATCAAAAACATAATTTAAACAACCCAAAAACCTTTGAAGTTAATTTTTGTCGATTATTTGATCAGGAAATTTATTAGCAAACTCAATTGATCTTTCGATCGGAGTTATAGTTTCTTGATAAATATTATGACCAAGAAATCGGATTTTTATTTGAAATAAAGAATATTTGGTTTCTGAAATGGCTAAACCATTTCTTTTTGTAACATCAAGAAATATATTGAGATGTTTAAAATGCTGATCAATGTTTTCAGAAAAAACTAAAACATCATCAATATATACTAGGATAAATTTGGAATAAGGATTATAAATGTCATTCATAATCCTTTGAAATTCTGAGGGCGCATTTTTTAAACCAAATGGCATTACATTCCATTCATATTGACCAAATGGGACAGTAAATGCTGTTTTATAATGGTCCTCAGGTTTTATTTGGATTTGCCAAAAACCAGATTTCAAATCAAATTTGGAAAATATTTTTGCCGAATAAAGTCTATTTAGCAAATCTTTTTTATTTGGGATCGGGTACCGAATCCATAGAAGTGCAGTGTTGAGAGGCTTGTAATTAATTACAAGTCTAGGTGTACCGCGTTCGATTTCAGCATTTTTATTGACATAAAATGCTATGCAAGACCAAGGGCTTTGTGATTTCCTAATGATGCCCTTCTTGAGAAGACCATCTATTTCTTTTTGGCAGTAATCCAGAAGTTTATGATTCATCTAGATTGGTCTGGCCTTTGTAGGAATTTTCTTTTCAGAAAAATCCTTTTCATATGGTAGTTTTACCATATGTTGTTTTCTGTTCCAGAAAGCATTTGGTAAATCAGCACAAACATTGCTAATTATCCTTTTCTCTAAAGATTTGATTTTAGATTGAACAATAGGGTTTTGAAGATGTTGTTCAACCTTTTTGAAAGAAATTTCTTGAGTAAGAAAATTTATTTGTGCTTCTTTACAGTCTATCAAGTTAATCTGCTGATTTTTCTTGACAAACTGGAAAGTTATTTTTTCTCCAAGAATTTTTTTTGTAATTCCTTTATTTGTGACCTTATAGGGAATTAAGGCTTGGATAAAAGGATTACCTAAAATGATTTTGCTGGATAGATTTTTTACAAGTAAAAATTCTTGATTTGTTTTAAAAGAAGAATTTATTATTTGAACTTCAAGAAGTTTCAAGTTGATTTCAAGTAATGATCCGTTTGCAGACTTAATTTTGGCTTTAGTTTTCTCAAAGAATTTTGTTGGAACTAAGCCTTCTTGAATGCAATTAATGTCTGCACCCGTATCAAACAAGGCAACAATTTCTAAATTCCAGTCCTTTTTAACTAATGTAACTGAAATATGAAATTTTGCAAAATCTTCAGATTACTCCTAATTCTCCTATATCTTTAAAAGGAAAATAAAAAATCAATGGAGATGATGAAATAAATGAAGAAGATTTCATTGGATCCATTTCCAGAATAACTTCATTCACGTGATTTGTACCAATAACAGCAAATCTCAAATTGCTGGAGAATAAAATCATGTAAGGGACCACTTATAATCTATGCCAAAATCCGATTAATCTTAATCATGAGGAGTGAGGTGGATGCTTATATAAAGCATATATTGAGTTATCAGTTCTCAAAGTAATAACTTTATTATTATCATTGAATTTTTTTATTTTTTTTCAATTCAAATTCAATACAATTATACATATATGAATTAAATGATTTATTGCCTCTCTTGTTTAAAAAAATATAATGTACATATATTTACGTATATGTAGTATAATAATTACTTAGAATAATTTTCTAAATATTAAATCAATTGAATTTAATTTATTAATAAAAATGTTTAAGAATTATTATAAATATAATTAGAATTTGAATTTCAGCTTAACTCAAGTCAAATTTAAGTTTAACCCACAATATATAAAAGCTTGGTTATTAAATAAGTTCAAGCCTATAGTCCAAATAATGAACTAGGTAAAAACTGAAAGCCGATTAAGCTTAGCCTAACAAGCTTCGATTAGATCTAGACTATCGCGTAATTGCTAGGATTTAGACTTTTAGTTTCATCATGCACCTACTTCTTATTCAAGCATATGCAAATCTTTGACGAAAAGTTTCAATCTCCAGATGATATTTGGTTGATGAGTATGGGTGTCATTACATGAAAATCCCATTTTCGGGAGACATAATAGATCATCAGTGGAGTTTAAGGTTTGTACCGCTTTTGTGAATTCAGGTTGTTGTATACTTGTCTGAGGTAGTTGTTATTGCAAGCTTCAATGTGAATTTTATTTTACCACTATTAGCCTCATGTAGAACCTGAATTACAATTACTACATGTTATTTGTATCCTAGGTTCAAATATACCCGAATTACAACAACATTAAGGATTTTAGTTACTATAGTAGACAAAGCTACTTCCCACATGTCAATCTTTCATGGAACTACCTTAATTTTCCTGCAGGGTGGCAAAGTGAAATGCAAAAACATGATAAGTATGACTTTAAAATCAGTTATGTGATCTTTGCCTATCCAAATTAATATAAAAAATAGCCTAAAGTGAGAGTAAAAATGGTTCTATATTTAATTTCACGATACTTAGGCTCCATTTATTTTGTTAGAAACATTTTTTTCAAATTATAGTTATAAAATATTAAAATAAAGGAAAAGCATTTTCCTTATTTAATGTTGAATACGAAGAATCTGAAAAAAATAATTTTTTTATTTCAAAAAAGAATTTGATTTTTTTCATTTTTTAATTTTTAGATATCATTTTTTTAATCATTAATGTAAATAATATATCATCCTTTCATTAATATATATATGTAAATGAGATTTTCTTACAAAAAATACTTTTTAAAGAAACAAATGGAGCCTTAATTATCCTTCATTAAGCCTTGGTGATGAAAGAAATCAAGTCCCATCTCTGAGGATCTTAGCATCTTTCTCCCTTGCTTCAAATTTTCCCAGACTTGAGGCAAAACATTACTGGCTTATTAAATTCTTCAAGATGTATTGAATGATTTTTAGATGTAAAATGTTATAGTAGAATTTGTTGGACTGATGGTAGCAAATGTTGCCACTATATAAGTAGGGGAAGCTTACTTTTGGTTTTTTATAAAATATCCTAGGAACTATAGTCACGGAAGTGAGCATTATATAGCCATGATATTGGCATGTTAACGAGTGTGGCCGATAAAATGTGACTTCTTTGGGCTAAACGGCCGATAAATTTAACAGCCTCAAAGACTAATTTATTATTTTTTTAATGGTAAAAATGATAAATCATTAAATAAATATAAATTATAAATTCAATTCTTAATGCAATGAAAAATATAAAATTTAAAAAAACTAAATACTATTTAAACTAAATTTCTCCTTGAAAATTAATTTATGTGATGGCTTGATGGCCATCAGGTAGAAAATTCTGTTGCCAATGCTCTATTTATTATGTCTATCGACATTTACCAATTGATTATGAGTAACCGTCATATTTTACTCATAAAACTAATAATTTCACTAATAGAATCATTAAGGTATTAAATTATAAATAATTATAATTTTATTTTGAAATAACAATTCATACATGTTATTTTTTCCTTTCATATAGATAATTGTAATCATGAATAATACAATCAAGAAACAAAATTGTAAGATTGAATTATTATTCAAAAATAAAATTATAACTTTATTTTTTGACAGTCATTATTTTATTAGTATCTTATAATTTTGAAAATAAAATTATTAATTCTATTTATTCTATCTATGGCTCCATTTGTTTCATAGAAATATATTATTTATATGTATATATATATATATATATATATATATATATATATATATATATATATATATATATATATATATATATATATATATATTAATGAATGAATAATATTTTACTTGTATCGTGACTTAAAAAATGATATATAAAAGTACGATATTGAAGGGAAATAAATCTCTTTTTTAAATAAAAATTATTTTGTATTTTTTATATTTAATATTTTATAATTATATTATGTAAAAAAATTTACCATTGAGATTACCTAAATCTGTATATACAATTGTTTCCCTCTCTATCTAAGGAATGGAAAATTATTAAAATATATGTAATGAGAATGATGATCCGTGAAACAGGAGTTTTACCTAAGACTGAGAAGGCGGCTTTCTGGCTCCGCAGTACGGATAATAATTCATCTTATTCAAATCAATTCATTTATTAGATATATTAAAATAAATTATTTATTTAAGTTATTTAATAATTTTAATTAATAAAATTAATATTAAAAAATTATTTATCAAATTAAATTTAATTACTCACTCTTTTTATAAAAATATTTTTAATTATTAATAAAATATTATTTTAAATTTTTATTATTATTTAATAAAGAAATTTTTTATATCTTTATTGTATATACTTATTTATAATTAAATTATTAATTATTTTTTAAATAAGATTTTTAAAATACATATCAACCTAAACTTGAATAATTATGTAATACTTACGTCGAATTAAAATTATCATCCTTAATCAGCAGCGGCCTAGGCAGGTTTAAAACCTGTATGAGTTAGCCTGTTTAGATTCATATTTAAGGGATTTATTTTTTTTTATAAGTCCGACTTGTAAAAACAAATGTTAAGTCTAACTTGCAAAAACAAATGTGGATACGAGCAAGCCCATATTCCTGATACTAGTTTTACCGAGACGCTGTTTTGCCTGAATTTACTAAGCAGTAATTTTTTTTTGTGACTTTTCCTTAAAATCAGGTTTAGGATATTGCATATAAATTTTTCATGAGATATCATAATTATTTTTTATTAAATTTGGTAATATAAAAGGTCATATTTGTAGTACAAAAACTATTAGATATGTAGCCTATAAAAAGAATTGCAAAAATTTCATGAAAAAAATTACTTAAAATCGTATGGCTATTTTCTTATTTTTTCTTCAGGGAGTATTGAAGTAAATCCCGTGAAACAAATACGTTGAATAGCGCTACCTGTATTATGGATAGAGATAAAATGATATGGATGTACCTGGAACTATCTTCGATTCTATACAAGATTTGATAGATTAAACAATATATAACTATGATTGTTGTATTCTAGAAGAACTATGTCAATGCCACTACATTGGTTAAAAAGTATTCCTTAAAAATGTAAGCTCACTTTAATCAATAATTATCCAGAGATAGAGATTTAATATTAATTATCCAGAGATGAGGACTTAGCAACAATAACAATACCTTTAAATCCAAAAAAAATCCAATAGCAATACCCGTAATATATCATTTTAAATTTAAAAAATTTTCATTTTGTTGTTTAAGTAGATATGTTTTTCTAATATGCTTTTTCATTTATAAATTTTAAAATTTCTCATTTCTTTGTTTAAGTAGACATGCTATAAAAAAAGTGTTTTTCAACAAGCTTTTGACGGAATGTTTTCGTAATATATCATTTCTTTTGTAGTTCTTGAATAACCGTCGGAAATACTTTTTGATGGAAAATTCCATCGGCAAACGGACAAAATTTGCTTTCTCCAATTGAAAAACATTAATTTCTAATTTAAAAATTCCATCGGGAATAGTCTTTTTTTCAGTGTACATTCTTCTAATAAAAAAAGTTATCAATTCTGGAAGGATAACAGAACTTAAAAAAATAATAATTCATATAAATAATTTTATCTCTTTATATAAATTTGGATAAATAATTTTATCCCTGAATTATTGCATGAATGCAAGAAACTGTATTTATGAATTATTATTTAAAAATAAAATTAAAATAATTTTAAATTCAGGAACAATTTTATTAGCATTCTATAATTTCAAAAATAACATTATGAGTTTTATCATTTATAAAATCTTGGTATATTAATTTTAAAATTATAGAAAATTATAATTTTTTTCTTATATAATAGTTTGTATATACAATGTCAACATCTGGCCGTATTATTTAGAAATAAAATCAAAGAAATGAAACTATATATATGGGCTACTTTTAAAAATTATTTTATCGGGTTTTATAATTTTTAAGAATAAAATTATTAAGTTTATCTAACTTCATTTCTGACGTTGATATTAGTTGATCCCCCGGATTTTTTTTTTGAATGGCGCGAGATTTTTCTGTTCCCTTGATATATATAAGTTTTCTCTTTCTACATTTCCTAGAAGTTATGGAGATATGGTTCTTGCTATATCTTATGGACCTTAACAGGTTTTAGTTGTGGACTTAGATCATTCATATTTCTTGGTGGAGGCCCGATTCTCTTAGCCCCTGAAGTCAGCAAGCACTGCATGAGAGCATGAGACACGTTAGTTTTATGTTTTTCCCTTGGTCGAAGGCCCAAATCTCTTAGCCACTAGAGTACCACATCGGTTTAGAGAATGCACAAAAAGTAATCTTATTTTAAAGAAAATTATAACATTTAACGTGATTATAAATATTATTAAATTTTAAATTATAAAAATAAATTAAATATTTTATTTTAATTACATATTCTCTTGTATTAATAAGTATTTAGTGAAAATAGATAAATTTTGATTGAATTGTTCATTAATTAAATGAGTCGAAAAATCACTTGCCAGGCCAAGTAATAGCTAAATTGGTCCGCTCAACTCCCTTCCAAAAGGCAAGGCATTTGGTCAAATGGGACTAGCGGTTGCTATACTGCCATTTAATTTCTTGGTCCAAGCTGTCCAATGAAACATCGCATTTGCCAGGAGACAATTTCATAACCACCATAGTTTTATTCTATAATATCTCTATCTCTATGCAACACATTGGTTAAAATGGTTATTAAAATAGTTAACAGAAGGGTAAAATTAATTACAGCTTTCGCACCCTTGAGTATAGTTTGATTAAAATAGATTGATTCCCTGATCAATAATTTAAGTGAGGACGGTAGTTGGATGAAACATTTAGAAGAATTAACCTTTTGTCATGTGTCAAATTTTATATATTATGTTATAATATGTATCATAATTATTGGTTAATAAATCATATGAATTTAAAATTATAAAAATAAATAATTTTTAATTATATATTATATTAAATTGATAAATATTGATATATATATATATATATATATATATATATATAAATTGTTATTTATTTCTAGTCTAATGTGTGTGATGTGTATGTGGTCACTTTAAAATAATTTTGAAAAAAATCTAAAATTATTTCAAAATAATTATGGAAAAAGTTGCTAAAGTAAAGGAAATTTGCCTTTTAATACTATAATATCAGTTCTTATTTCGTAACCAACATTAAATATTACTTAATATGACAATGTTGTTGAATTAAAGATGATCGTGCTTTTTACTTAACCGATGTCTAATAAAAACTTAGATGTTAATTTTTTGTATTAATCAATGTGAAAATTTTGATTGTTAGCAAAATTAAAAATAAAATAGTTAAAGAAAGATATGAATTGAAAATGAAAAGGTTAAAACATGATATTAGTTGAAAATAAAAAGAGTAAAACATGATGCCATTTGCAAACTTTCTTCCGAAACTCTTCTAAAATTCTTTGTCCTCCTTTCAACCTTAAAATTTTTCTCTTTATCTTTGTATTTTTGCACACCAATTATTTTCTATGACAGAAGCTATGTTAGCCCATCATTCAATAAGTGTGGTCATGCACTCCTAAAAAATAGATAATATAAAAATGGAGCACATATAATCCAAATTAGTGTATATGAATAGGGATAATTTTTTTTATAGAATTATTACACTAGGTAGAAAATGACCAAAAACCAAATTCTACTCTTTTAGTTACAAGGAATTATTATCATAAATTATGGTCAATTAGGATTATTAATGACAATTTAGTATTGTACTAGATCTTTGGTTGTAGATGTCAAGTAGAATTAAGGTTTCTAGCCTAAAAGCCAATCAAATGAGAACGGCCTCTATATCTAGGTTATGAAGGCCCATAATTGTGGGTTTTAGAATCTTTTAGCAAGTTTTGGTGATATTCTAAAGGACAATGGGGTTGATGTTTGATCAAATGTAAGACTTGGTATGAAGGGAGTTTTTTCTAGAGTTTAGGCTATCAAAATTTAGTAAATGTTAAATCAAGTTATGCAAAGTTGGCTACGTTACTCCTTTAGTATATTCAAATAAAAGGGGTCTAGTTAATTTTCATTATCACTTTCCTTCTTACTTTTGAAGATCCCATCATTTTGCATATCAAACCCACTAAGTACCTTTGACATTCATAATGATTCTTGTTTCCAAGTGAATATCGATCATTTGATTTACTCAATCTTAGCTGTTTGATTTGTATTTTTTAATTTCATTTTAGTCTTTCTAATTTCTAGATTGCTTACTTTCCTTTTCTCAACATCCTCCCACATGTTCATTGCACTATTACTATCCAAAATTTGTCTAATGTGCACAAGGTATTTTCTTAGATAAATTTGTTCAAAGATTAGTTATGGTTTTTAAACTTGTTATAATATAATAATTATTTCTTTCTTCCAATTTTTCTCTACAAATCTTAGTTATAACAACTTCTATTTGGCTTTTGATATCTTCGTTTTCTATTCATATGATTACTCAAATGACCTATATTTTGTACTTTAGCCTTGGCTTACAACAAACCTTTGATATCTTTGCTTGAATGATTCTTTTTTAATTACAAATTTTCATTTGTTACCTATTCAGATGAAAGTATTGATATATTAGATCCATTTAGTTGTTAAATGGAAATTGCCATCTTTAAAAGATTAGGTTAGAAATCTTTTGTTGTACCAAGAAATTTATCTTGGGCTTTTTAGTGATGCTAAAAGATTATCTTTTAGGTAAGGGATTATCCTTTGAATTTTTAACCAAGATTATCCTAAACTTTTTGATAATACCTAAAGATAATCTTTTGATCTAAGGGACTATCCCTTAGACTTTCTGACTAAGACTATCCTAAGCCTAAATTATCCTGAAATTTTTTATAATGCGAAAGGATTATCTTTTTGGTCAAGGGATTATCCTTTAGACTTTTTAACTAGGATTATTTTAGGCTTTTTGCTGATTCCAAAAGTTTATCTTTTAGGCTTTTGTATTATAAGCTTATGGCTCATTCATATAGTTCTCAAATACTATTTTCTATCTAACTTTCTTTACTTTAACTTAACCAATTTATCATCACTAGGCGATCTTGCACACTCCAATACCAAAGTTAGCAATATTTCCAAATAAGTTTAAATTAATATATAGTTTGATAGTAGAATAATACCTATTGTATAGGTTCTTTCCCCTTTTCACATAAGTTAGGTGGTAAATCATCTTTTGGGTTGATCAACCTATTAAAAAAATAATGAATTATTGTTAAATTTCTTAAATTAACTTTTAATAGCAAGTCACATAGCTTGAATAGGTAGAAGATAATATTTAGAGGACTGTCTTTTACTTCTTTTAAATTCCATTGAATACTTTCTATAAACTCTGTCATATTCAAAAGGAATTATTAGTAAAAAAATTATAATTAATAATATTTGGTTGTATCATGAATAATTATGTTAGGTATGTTACCAATATATACAAATGTGTTATTAATAAAGATTTAAAGCTAATTATCACAATTATGAGTACTTTTCACATTCTAGTTCAATTTTGGGGAAAGCCTATAGAAATTTTAAGCTATAATGTTGGAAATAAAATGCAAAAATATTTTACTTGCGAGTGTATGGTAATTATGTTGCAAGGTTATGATAAGTATATATTTAAAATCATCTATGATGTGAAAAATGGAGGTATATATTTTAAACATCATGAAAAAAATCACATCATAATCTTTCAAGAAAGAATTATGTTATTTGAAATAATCTCAAATGTAATATCACATGAAATAAAAATAATTTTTTAAGATAATGAAAGGATTATATTGTAATCTTTTAAAAAAATAAAGAATTACATTATTTGAAATAATTTCAAATTTAATATCACATGAAATAAAAGATGATATTTTTTTAAGATAATGAAAGAATCATATTGTAATCTTTCCAAAAAGAAAAAATCACTTTATTTGAAAAAATTTCAAAATAATACACATAAAATAAAGATAATATTTTAAGATAATGAAAGAATCCTATTATAATCTTTCAATGAAAAAATAATTTTACATACCTACTTTTCCAATTTACCTAGCAAATCAATTGAATTTTCATGTTGTCTTGCAAAATGTGCCTCTATGTGCCTCCATGGTAGGAATGGCAATTAGACCCAAATCCAATGGATCTTGCTAGACCCATTGGATATTTTGCCCATTGAATCAGACCCGCAGTGGACCCAAAAGAAAGTTAGATCCAATGGGTCTTGAACCAAAAAATCCAGAGGATTTTGGTTCTAATGTCGGGTAGAGAAAGACCATTCAAATAGTCTAAAGCAAATTCATCATTTTATGTTTTCTTTAGTCTTCTAAAAACAATTCAAGTTACAAACCCAGATCTGAAACTAGAATTCATCCCGTCATCCTCATCCTAAAGCTACATTGACACTACTATTAAGTGTTGCATTGCCGTTGTCGTGGATGCCTTTGTATCTTGGATTCCAGATCTACAGAAACATTGAAAATCGCTTCTTGTCCGCCATCGTTGATCATCCAATCTCTGTCGTTGAGAGATGCCTTGTTATTGTCGCTACTGCTTTTGCATCTGGGATTTTAGATCATTTCACCCCTACCTCCGTAGATCACCCAGCTGCGGCTGTTAAGGACCATGCATCGCTACCTCTGCATCTTAGAATCATAGATATGAAAATTGTCCTTCTCTCTCTCTCTCTCTCTCTTCCCCAATGACACTGTTGTTTCTACTTATCACTTGGTTCTCTCAATAATTAGATTTTTGTGTGGAATATGATACTTTGATCTTGTAAACTTGTGTTTTAAAAATTTTGTTATTGCTTTGTGTATTTGATTGGAACATCAAACCTGGGTTTGTGATTTACCCTTTCTTTTATATTTTTTAATTTAATAATATTTCTGAAGTCTATCATTTTAATATAATTATTATGATATATGTAATTTAAATTTAAAATTTGCATATACAATAATTTAAGCTCATATTAATTTGTTTGAAATTTGAATCATTATTTTGAATTTTAAATATAATTTAAAATAATCTCACAAAAAATATATATTCAAATTTTTAATTTAAAATTGTAAATAGCATCCAAAGTAATTGAACGAAAAAATAATTTTTCAATGTGAGTATGGCTATGGGTCCAACGGGTCTAAATACGGGTTCAATAGGGCAAGAACCAATAATTATCTAATGGATTTGGATCAATTGGGTTTGGATTTTGCAGGTCTTTCCATTTATATAGTTTGGGTTCGGGTTGGGTATACCCAAACTGGTCAAATTGCCATCCCTACTCCATGGTACCTTTTGGAGAATGTGCACTTGAATTGGGTATTATTCCAAGGTACACAGCCAAATACGATCAGCAAATTTATATGCATGGTAGAAAAAGATTGAATAATGAAGATTTTCATATCGAAAACTCAAAGCTTATCTTTTGATGGTGGCAAGGACATAGCACATGCTTCCTCTTTCTCCTTGTAATTGTCAGTTTCTTCACTCCTTTTGTTATCTTATTCCCTAAATGAGCAAATTCACATGAACTGAAAGATCATTATGACATACTATTAGCAATCATAGTTAAAGCTTAAATGACTATTTGCCAAATCATGGTGATAGTTACAATGCTAGATTACGAAAGAGGTATTCTAGCGGAGAATGTGATAATTCGCTTTGAAAAGCAATGAGGAGTAGATCTATTATTCTATTTAGGATTTTCATGAAATTTAATTGAATGCTTCCATCAGAGAAATTCAATTCATAGGTGTTGAGAATCTCTTTTCCCCCCTCAATACCACCATCACCTTTATTACCTACACATATACAAACAATTCATCAACAATAAAGGTTCACCAGAAAATAAAATTCTATCACTAGGGAAGCCTTCTTTTCTGAATGCATTGATCAAGGAATTCGGAGAAATTGGTGTATTTTCCAAATTGGTAGTGTGGTATTAATCCTCCTTCCTACGATAGTAGTTGGAAAAGGATGATTTTCAATCTAAAAATATGGTGTGAGTAAGCCGTAAACTATGCCAATGATAATTTAGTAATGAACTAGGTCCTTCATGGTAGACATCGAGTAGGATTAGGGTTTGTAGTCTAAGAGTCGATCAAATGATAACAACACCCATATATAAGCTGTGAAGGCTCTTAATTGTAGGTTTCAAAAGTTTTAAGCAAGTTTTAGTGATATTTCAAGAAAGAATTGGGCTAATGTCAATCGAATGTAAAGCCTCGTATGAAGGAAGCTCTTTCTAGAGTTTGGGCTATCAAAATCTAGTAGATGTTAAGTCGAGTTATGCAAAGTGAATTAGATTTGTTCTTTAATTTGTTTGAATAAAAGGGATCCAATCAAATATTCATCATCAATTACTAATGAAAAATTAATTTACATTAACACATTTTTATTTCAATATTAAGTGGTTAGTGATGAAATTTTAATTTAGATTCAATTTTGAAATTAAAATTTTTGCAAAATAAATATATATATTATTATATATATAAGTAAACAAATTCATTATCGCGTAGGCTCCTTTGTCAAGCGAACGGAGTTTTAATCAACTGACAAACTCAAATTTGATGTGATGTACTGAGAGAGAGAGAGCGTGAGTAGTGGGGCTCAAATTAAGTGTTGTTTGTTTTGATATTAAAATGGTAGGGAAATAATTGATACGTTAAATGTTAAATGTAACAAGTTTAATGAAAGATAAATTTTCTTTTTTAGAGGAAAAATTATTTTCTTTCACTATTAGGATTTTAAGAATTATTTTTTTAATTATAAGATATAAAAACATATAATATTCCTCTATTTATATATAAGAAATAAAATTTTCCTATAACAATTATCTTTCGAAAAAGAAACGAAACTTAAATCTAATATATATAAGCTGCGTAAGTCTTTGATGCAGTTTCTTATATTTACTGATTTGTCTTTAATGCAATTTCTTCTATCTTTGCTGATTTGTTTGTTGAACAGCAAGATTAATAAGCCAGTAAGGAAGACAATCTCTCTCTCGCTCCCCCCTTTATATATATATATATACACACACACACATATATATATGTAAGTATGTATATATCAATCTTTGCTTCTTTCCTATTTTTCCATTGTTACAGTTAGACCACGCAATTAGTGTTACTCTAAGACTTACTTAAGCTACACAATATAATTTCTGTCTTTTGTTTAAATATGGTTAAGGGAGTCTCCCAGAGTGGGCATAGAATTTTTGTAAAATTTATATATTAATATATACTAATTTAGACATATGAAGAAACTAGAATTTATTTCTTCTCAGAAGGAATTTAAATGCCATTTTTAACATGATTTAATTCTTAAATAAGTTGTTATAATCTTATATATCTCCAAAGGACGGGCAATTGTTCTTGTTGCGAAAATTTTTAATTTCTTCTTACAAAAAGGAGGAGCTAAATGCAAGACTTTAACATATGCATGTACATACATACATACATACATACATACATACATACATATATACATATATATATATATATATAAAAGAAGATTCTCAAATGTCTTTGCATATATATATATATAATCGTATATATACATATAAGTATTCCATGACAACGTGGAATCAGATTCTCAAATGTCTTTGCATGTCTCTTATCCTATGTAATTCCATAGTTTGGCTTAATATTTAGGATGCCATTTTAATATTGGCTTCCTCATAGAACTCTATATCCCAATACAGCACTGCTTGGAGTTAAAATCAGTGTAATATATTGTTAACCTTATGAGGAAAACTCCATAAGTCCCGTGCCAGTATCGTTGATGTGATTACCTTCAATCATTATATTATAATTATAATTATGATATAGATCAAATTAAGGAACCACGTAATGATGAAGTCTTCAATTGATTGGAATTGGGAATGTTGATAGAACTTATTGATCCACCTACTTCCTTTTCTTCATCTTAAACCCTTTAATTTTTCTACACACGTTGCTTCTTCATCCCCTTCCTCACAATTTTGGCACCCCATCTTCTTCAAATGAGAAATTTTTACATATGTCAATTCTAAGTTGTGTTCTTCAATTCATTTGTCCACCTCCTCACGCTTTTGGCACCGCAACTTCTTCAAATGAGAAATTTTTACACCACCAATTTAAATATATGTTCTTACTCTCACTTAATATCTAGAGAAAAGACAATTATTATTTTTATAGAATGTGCATATATTAAAAAATTATAATTTTCAACACATTGGATGCTATAATTGCTTTATCTCCATTGTTTGAAAGCAAAAATATGTGATATAATTAGAATAATTCAATCTATTGTTATTTGTGTATATTTAATTGTATAAGAAAAATATCATAATATGAAAAATACATTTTAACGCTACTGATTTCAATTAGACTATGTTCAATAAAAAATAAAATAAATTAATTCATAAAATGATATTGTTTTACTTACATGATTTAAACTTAATTTATAAAATTATTATCTATATGTATATGTAACATATATAAATTATATTTTGAATTCTAGTCTGATATGTGTGTGTTTGAGTGTAATGTATATGTAAATTGTTATTTACTTCTAGTCAGTCAAATGTATATGATGTGTATTTGGCCATCATGGAATAGTTTTATAAAGCTTTTGGGATTATTCTAGAATGGTTATAAAAAAGTTGTTAAGTAAAGGAAATCTACTTTTTAATACTATGATGATGGTTCTTATTTAGTAACCAATGTTAAACATTACTCAATGTGATAACATCATTGTATTAAAGACGATAATATTTTTTACTTAATTGATGTCTAATATAAGCTTAGACATCAATTTTTTGTATTAATCAATGTGAAAACTTTGACCATGGGTGCAAATTAAAAAAGAAAAGGTTAAAGTAGGACATGAATTGGAAATAAAATTGTTAAAGCATGGTATATATTGAAAATGAAACGAATAAAGAATGATACCATTTGTAAATTTCATCTTGAAACTTTTCTAATCCTAAAATTTTTTGTCTAATGAGGCATATTCTCCTACTAACTTTAAAATTGTTCTTTTCATTTTTGTATTTTTGCTACTAATTATTTTTTAAAATAGAAGCTTTGTTAACTTGTTACTAAATATATGTGATCATGCACTTGCTAAAAAATGCAAAATATAAAAGTAAGAATTTATTAAATTTTTTGTTTATTCTTATAATTTAATTTCTTTTTTCATAGTTGGCTATATTTTATTGCTTAACTATTATTTTGATGAAATTTTTTACGAGTTTGTATAAGTAAGAAATTTGATCTTATTCATCTTTTTCTAGCATTCTATGACATTATTGACTATTTATTCATAGCAAAAAAGTGTAATACCATACATTAATTTTTTATGAATGTTCATCGTATCCACAAATATTATGTTTAAGAAACTTTTCTAGGAAGTATAAATCTCATATATTAAGTAATGGGTATTAAGATAAATTTACCCGAGTACCCACCTCTGATTAAGATATTGTGTATATCATTTCACTATTTTTAATATTTTATTATTCAATTTATTCTTTAAAATCATTAATATTTGGATATTATAGAGTAATAAGAGATGTTAGTTTTAATTTTTAGTTAAGAATATAAGGGAAATAAAGATGATGAGGAATTGAAAAACAAGGAGATGAGGGATGAGAAAGTGAGGAAAAAGGGGATCGGTATTGGGGGTCAAGGGAGGGACATACCAGGTTGGTTAATTTAAATAATTGGCATGTTATTATAAAAATTAAACATTAATTGTTTGAAAATAGATATTAAATAACATTTCCCAGGAAAATAAATGATTCTCGTTGTTTTTTATATAAAAGCTAATGAAATTATTATATTTTATGATGGTTTCAAATTTGACATTAAAATTATATATACAATGATGCTTGTTGAAAAGTTAGTTGATTTCTTATGTCAACAAACTATCTTGTAATAGTGTATCCCTAAACACTTGATGCTAATAAGCTATCTTGTAACAATGTATTTTTTATGAAAAAAATGGTAGGAGGGAAGGTTTCCTTATTGTATTAGAAAGGGTTCCAATGGCATATTAAGACTGTTAGTAGAGATCAATTTAGAAGTCACGATCAAACTCAATTGAATTGAAAGACAATGACTCAATTGGTTTTTAAGTGTCAAGAGTTTTTTATAAAAAGAAGAGTAAACAAAATATTTATCTCTCATTTATAATGGTGGTGACTATTACATCCTTTAAATTTTATAATGAGCACTATTAATCTCCTATTTTTGCATTTGCTATAATTATTCCTCCGTCGTTCACTTATAATGTTAAAATAAATAAAAATATTAAAGTTAATTATTAAATTTCACCGTAACAATGCCAATATATGTACTTACTTTTTTATTATATTTTTTTACTATTTATTTTAGCATTACATGTGAAGAAAAGGACAAATAATTATAATAAAAGAAAAAAATAAAGGACCAATAGTGCTAGTTATGAAATTTGAAGGATGTAATAATCACTATTTTTATAAATGAGAAAATAAATATTATATTTACTTTAAAAGAATTACCCACTAAATAAAATAACTAATTTAATGTCATAACTGCCAATAAATGTCATAATTATCTTATTTGAATTTGTTGGTAAAAATAGGTGGAAATGGAATGAAAAGAAAATAGTGATAATAGATGAAATAGGAAGGAAACAGTTTTGAGGCATATATTATACTTTCCTAAATATTTTTACATCCTCAAGATATAACAAAAGTCAAAATTTTCTAATTTAAAGCAGTAAAAATAATTTAGTCAAATGTTTTATTTATAACTGTTGAATGACTTATTACTAGATAACTATTATAAATAATTATGTTTTTTTTCATAATTTTAAATTTCAAGATAAAAAGAAATCATTTCACCTATTTAAATTCAGGAACTGTCTTTCACCTTTTATATATACAAGATTGCCATAAACTCACTAAAATTTCTATTTCTATTTATATATATTTTAAAGTCGACTTTTCTAAGGAACGCAGAACTTAAAAAGTCACCAATGTTAATAAACCACCAACAGAATTCCAAGCACACATTTTCCAAGAAAGTTTGTCTAAATCAGTACCAATATCAAATACTATTCAATAAGAAATTTGTGAGTTGGGGAAAAAAAGTAAACCAGGAAAAGAAATTTGTTTTTCTCGGTGAGAGGAGACTATATATAGTACACCTTTAGAAACATTACTATCTACAAGTTACAGCCATACCTTGTAATCAAGATAAAAAAAAATGGAGAAAAAGAGAGCAGCAAAATATTTTTAATTTTATCATAACAAATTACAATGCTAATTTTTTCTTATATTATAATAAGTTAAAAAAATTCTTTCATAATTTCAACGTTTATTTTAACTATAATATTAATATATTTAAAAGCTTTAAGGTTTCTTCGGTACCAATTGCTTTCAATACTCCTAGGTACTCATAGAAGTGACGGCTTACACATGGCTACGATATGAAGATATGCTAATACGCGGTTCTGAGATTTTATTGTGAATAAAGGGCTGAGATTTCATCATCTTTCTTTAATGACCCAAATAGCCTTCCCTTATGATACTCATGACTTTACAATTAATACCATTGAATTGTCCGAAACAAAAATAAGAATTTATAAAGAAAAATGATTAAAATACACTTCTTATCCTAAAATACAATTAATACCATTGAGCTTTAACCCTGATCAATTTCATCCTTGAATTTATAATTTTTTATAACATTAATCCTTAACTTAATTTTACTCAAACAACTAACAAAATGTACGGCCCACTAATACCACATGATCATTACTATAAAAAAAAATTAATTCAAGTAAAATATGTGTGATTTTAATTTTATTTTATTTTAATGAAGGATATTTGTACATTCATATATTTCATCAAAGTTTGTGCTTGCTTGGAACTAATTTTTATAGAATTGAATTTATAAAACTACAATTGAAATGATTTTAAATTCATTTACAAAAGAAATCTATTATTAAGAAATTATGTTAAAAATAATTATTTCAATTTATTTCTTAATTATTTTTTTTGCTTAGAATATACATAAAAATATATGCAATTTAATTAAAAAGTAAAATTTGATGATATCATGATAAATAAAATATTAGACGTAGAGTAAAATTTTATTATATAAAATGTGTTTTTGGCCAAATGAAATAAATTATAGTAAAATACTCAATAAAATTAATGAATTTTATGATAGCTCAGACACAATTAAAATAAAAATTATAAATTAAATGAAATGTTAATTTACTTAATTTAAATATCATGTAAAAATTCAATTAAATAATATCTTATTTTTAACCACATTTAGTGTTCAAGGTTTTGTTCTCTTTTCAACAAAGTTTGCAACCTTAGTAGTGTAGTGGCACTTGATGTTACCTTAGGAGCTTTATTTCCCTCATGTTGTGAATTCAAACCCTTAACCTTACATGTATACGTTAAGTAGATTACTACTCTTATAATTACAAATAAAAAAATGTTTGCAATATATGTGGGGGAAAGAAGAATTTGAAAGAGGAATGTGGAATCATCATCATTTAAGCAAGTGCAAATTATGTTGATTTTCCATGAGATTTAATCTAATTACACTCGATATTTCTCCTCTTTCAACATTACATACTTTCACTTTTTGATCATTTTTCCTTCATTAAAAAATACAATGACTTTAACTTCTTGATCTCATAAGACTACTTACACCCAATATTTTTTTCTATACTAATCTATAATGGCTTATATGTAGGCATGAAAGGAGATATTTGTCTAAATATGAGGGTTCGTTGTCTTCTAAATCCTAAAAATTACAATTTATCTATAAAACAATGAAATGGATACTTGGAGATTAAATAAGATTTAACAAAAAAATGATAGAAATTAAGAGTACCAAAATTGAATCTATTAAGTTTTCATAAGAGTAAAATAGATTATTTTAAATTAATAAGAATAAAATTACATAATTTATATTTTAGAAAACTTAAAATTACATTTAAGCCGATTAATCAATTCAATTTGGTAGTTGAGATAAGGTGAGGTAAGAAGGAGAGAGAGAGAGAAACCCAGCCAAAAACAAAAAGATCCACCTATTAATCAATTGATTGTGTAAGCTGGAAGATAAGAGTATTGGGGCTCAAACTATATAAGCTGTTTAAGTCTTTGATGCAGTTTCTTATATCTCTACTGATTTGTCATTAATGCAATTTCTTCTGTCTTTGCTGATTTGTTTGTCGGACAGCAAGAATAATAGCCAGAAAGGATGACGATTTTTTTTTTTTAAACAATCTTTTCTTCTTTCTTTTTTTTTCACTGTTTTGCCCCTTCAGATACACCACACAATTAATGCTACTCGAAGACTTCCGTACTAAAGCTACACAATATTTGTGTCTTGTGTTTAAATAAGGTAAAGGGAGTCTCCTAGAGTAAGCATAGAATTTTTTGTAAAATTTATTAGTATATACTAATTTGGACATATGAAGAAAATAGAATTTATTTCTTCTCAAATATAATTTGAATAAAATTTTTAACATGATTTAATTCTTAAATAAGTTGTATTAATTATAATTTTATATCGCTCCAAAGGAAGGGCAATTTTTCTTGTTGTGAGAACTTTTTCTTCTTACAAAGAGCAAGAGCTAAACGCAAGCTTTAAGATAGGAGATCTGTAAGTTCCTGATATCTCTTATAATACCCTCAAAATCCTATATATTTCTAGACATTTAGGTTCCATTTATTTTGTCGGAAAATATTTTTCATATATATATATATATATATATATATATATATATATATATATATATTAATGAATGAATGATATGCCATTTACATTAATGATTAAAAAAATGATACCTATACGCTTGAAAATAAAGGAAAACAAATTCCTTCACATTTAATATTAAATAAATAAAACACTTTCCTTCATGTTAATATTTTATAACTATATTTTGTGAAAAATGCTTTCTAACATAACAAATAGAGCCCTATTCTTTACTTGCATTCTTTGGGGAACGTTGTGTTCATATGGCCATTTTTGTTTGATATGCAAATAAAATGGTGGAAGTTATATACATAGGGATAGCTGACTACATGCAAATCAGTGCTATGACAATATTTAAGTTATCTGCAAGGACAATGTGGAACCAAATTCTTAAATGTCTCTGCATGTCTCTGATCGTCTGCAATTCCATATTTTGCCTCAATATTAAGGATTTAATTGTAATATTGGCTTCCTTATACAACTTTATATCCCAGTACAACACTGCTTGGACTTAAAATCAGTGTAACATATACTGCTAGCGGATAGTCAATTTGTTCTTGAGGAGATCATATATATTGCTGACCTATAGGGTTGATGTGATGTACCAGCAATCATTATATTATAATTTATAATTATTATAACACAGTTCAAATTAAGGAATCACATAACCATCCGAGCCTTCTATTGCTTGTAACCGGGAATGTCAATAGAACTTCACTGATCCACCCACTCTCTTCGTTTAAAACCCTTTAATTTTTCCACACGAGGCTTCTTCGTCCACCTTCATTCTGAAGGAATGTACACATGCTCTGATATCACCCCCCAACTTTTGAGGATGAGAAATTTTTGTATAGATCAATTTTCATATATTTTCTTACACATGGCTAATTGAGAAAAATAATTGTTAATTTTGTGAAACTTAAATGCATTAAAATTTGTAATTTTTAATTTTCGTGCATTAAAATTATGATTGTTTTTCTCTCCATTAACTATGAGTAAAGATATGTGGAAATCCCCTAACATTCAGGTTGATCCCTTGGACTTTCACAAGTTCTATTGGTCAACACAATCAATAAATGGTTCAAGAATAAGCAACCTATCTTTATTTGAAATCATGGTCTAAGTAATTGATCATCACATTAGTTTAAAGTATCACCCTTGATTCTTTATTTCTTTACTCTAAAGGCATTGAAACCTCTTCAAAACACTATGATGGAAGGGAGGTAAGTGATAACAACAATTACAAACATTACCTTCATCACCATACTTATGCTTTATATCATAATTTTTAAAACTGGACCGGTCATTGAATTGGAAAAGTCACTAATTCAGTGGTTCAGTAGTTGAATGGGTTTTATATTAAAAAGTATAAATTATATATATACATATGTATATATTAGTATTATAAATATTTATAATAATAATTTATACCAAAAACTAAAAAAGAAATACAATGTAAGTTAATGATATAAACAAATAAGTAATAAAATACAATAAATATGTCAATAATTTATGCTAAAAATATTTTTATAAAAAATATAAATTCAATTGATCTAAAATTGTGAATGTATTATATATTAATTATTCTAAAATTATAAATTTTTAATTTTTTATAAAAAAAATATAAAAATTATGTCAAAATTGGTTCATTAATCCGATTCACTAGTTTTGATTGATTTTGGCTAGTTTTGACCGCTTCATACCAATTCACATTCATTTCCAATCCATCACTCATAACTAGACTGGTTCCCTGACTATTTCACTGGTTCGATCGGTTGGTTTGATTCGACTTTTAAAACTATGCCTTATATATAGTATTCTTGATCACTCTATCAGAAAGAAGACTCTAATATTTTCTAATTCACATATAATAATTAAAATATATGTTTCCAATTTACACAAGTTGAAGTATACAAAAATTTCTTTGTGTAAACACGTGCCAAATAAACTCATGACATCCTCGTACACATTCCGTTTTGCAACAATTATTTCTTCCTCAGGTTACAAGATAGGGAAGATTTGCGATTACAAATTATAGTTGGTTAGAAATTAATTTTTTCCATAGCTCTAATGTTGCGACTTAAATTTTCAAGTTGGAAATCATGACTGGTGTGAATATAACATAATCCTATGATACATCCACAAGCCTTTTTTCAAATTTTATCTTATTCCTAATCGGACACAATAACACAAATAAAGTAATATATATAAAGATCAGATTATTTACAGATCAAAATAAAAATACTATTTCATAACTCATACAAACATCAGGTAGCATTTCACTACTAAAATATTATGCTCTAAATATCTAATAGTTCAAAATATATGGTATACCAATGATTGCATATGATTTAGGGATTCACCTATAAAAAAAATTAAAATAACAATAGAATGAGTATTTTAAATACTTAGTGAGCCTATTCACATTCTAATTTCTAAAATAATCCTATAAAGGATTTACCTTTTTTCTCATGAATATTTAACTAACAACAATCATTTATCAACATAGTCTAACTTTATCAATTTAATTGAATTTAAACCTAACATACTTTTAATGTTTATTACGCTAGTAGAAATGGTAGGAAGGTATAGGTTTTGCCTTGTACCTCCCATTCCAACCTTATCCCTCAATTTCAACCTTATCTCACTCTCCAATATAATAGTACTAGGCTAAAACTCTCACATACAAATAAAATTTGCCCTTTTTATAGGGCTATCCCTTTGAAGGGTTAAGATATGGTTAATATACCTCCCACCAAAATTTTCCTATAACTCAAATATAATAATAGCTTATAATTTTGAAGAAATTCATAGTTTCCTATGCATAAGAACATTTTATAAAAAAATTATATACATAATTTCAATCATAAATCATTTATTTATCACGTTTAACAATTAAATTAGCAATTATATTACTAATTCTTTTATTTATAACACCACTAATAATGTTAAATGAAAATTCATAGTTTCCTATGCATAAGCACATTTTATATAATAATTATATACACAGTTTCAATCATAAATCATTTATTGATCATGTTTAACAATTAAATTAGCAATTATGTTGCTAATTCTTTTATTTACAATACTACTAATATTGTTAAATGGAAATTATAAAACTACAATCCTCAATTCATAATTTTCATAATTTTTCCTAAATAAAATTTAAGCCTAATTGGAATTATTTAAATTTAACATAATTATTATAAATTATTGCATAAAATTAAAAATTAAATTAAATTAGAAATTAGGTAAATAGAACTCACCTCAATTCTCCCAAGAATACTCCTAAATTCATAATTATTTTCTATCTTTTTCTTTTTCTCTTCCTTTTTCTTCTTTCTTCTTCTTTCTCTTTTTTTTTCTTCTTTTCTCCCTTGCTACGTCTTCCTTCCTTTCTTTGTCTCTGGTCGTAAGGCCAACCCTGCCCCTCCCATATTTATAGTGTGTGAATGGCGGTGCTGTCACCGTCATTCACTACTAAAATATTTTTTTTTATTTTTTTCTTTTTGAAAAAAATCTTATTTTTATTTTTCAATTTTACCCTTTATCTTTTTAGGAATTTACATTCTTGTCCCTATAAATAGTTTTCAAAATTTTCCCTTCCACTTTGTAAAAATTTACACATTTGCCATTATAATACTTTTTCAATTTTACCCTTTTTCTTTATGAAAAATTTTGAATGTGTTCAAATATTTTATAAAAATTACTTATTTAATAAATTAAAATATTTAGCTATTACAAGTTCTCCCCCCTCAATTAAAATTCATGCTCGAATTTTTTTCTGGAGTTGTTAAACAATTCAGGATATTTACCTCTCATTACTTCTTCTACCTCCTAAGTGACTTCTTCTTCTTCATGTTGTTCTCATACCACTTTCACCATCGGGATTTCTTTAGATCATCATTTTTATATTTGTCGATCAACTATTGCTATAGGTCGTTCCCTATATGCTAATTTTTTATCAATTTAAAGTAGTATTTCTTTCAAAATATGCAACTCATTGGGAACATACTTCTTTAGCATAAACACATGGAATACTGGATGAACTGCACTTAGCTCCTTTGGCAACTGAAGTTGATACGCTACGTTACCAACTCATTTTGTAATTAAGAAAGGTCCAATATATCATGGCACCAGCTTTCCTTTCTTACCAATCTCATAATTCCTTTCATTAGTGAAACCTTTAAGAATATGTGTTCTCTTTCTTGAAATTTGAGATCTCGCTGATTAGCATTAGCATAAGCTTTCTATTGATCTTGAGCTACTCATAATCTATCTTTAATGATTTGCACTTGTTGGATGCCATCCTTAACCAAATTCGATCCTAAGACTTTGATTTCCCTAGGTTCGAACCATCCAATTAGAGATTTGCATCTTCTTCCATAAAAAGCTTCGAATGGTGTCATTTGAACACTAGCTTGATAGTTGTTGTTATAAGCAAACTCCATTAATGGTAAGTATTTATCCCAACTACCCTTGAATTCTAACACACATGCTCTTAACACGTCCTCTAGTATTTGAATAATACACTCAATTTGTCCATCAGTTTACAAGTGAAATATGATACTAAAATGCAGTTGCGTACCTAATGCCTCTTGGAATGACCACTAAAAGTGTGATGTAAATTGCATCCCATGATCAGAGATAATTGTAGTAAGAACCCCATGTAATGCAATAATCTTGTGTAAAAATAATTATGCATATTGTGATGTGGTGTATATCACCTTGACTGGCAAGAAATAGGCAGTTTTGGTTAGATGATTAACAATAACCCAAATCAAATCATAGCCTTTCCTTGTTCATGGTAGTCCAACTATAAAATCTATTATGATGCTTTTCCACTTCCATTCAGGAATATGAGGCTTTGATGAAGTCCCGCCGGCCATTGATGTTTAGCTTTCACTTATTGGCATGTTAAGCATCTCATTACGAAATTAGATATATCTTTCTTTATTCCTTCCCACCAATAGTAGTTCTTTAGGTCTCAATACATCTTTGTGGTGCTTAGATGTATCGTATATGATGATTCATGAGCTTTATTCATTAGCTCCCTTTTAAGGTTTTGCGAAACTCATAATCGTCCTTCTTTCCTAATGACTCTAGTAGGGTCTATACTCAATTTAGACTTTTCTTCTGATTCTGATCTTTGTTTCAATTTCTCGTAATCAGGGTCTTTTAGTTGCTCTTCTTTGATTCATTCCACTATTATGGATTGAATTCGTATACACACAATCTTCCTTTCGGGTTCTATTGTTTGGGGTTGTCCTGTTTTCCTTGGAGCTTTTCTATTCAATGCAGCAGCTACTACATTAGCTTTATCAGGATAATAATGAATCGAGCAATCTTAATCCTTAATGAATTCTATCCATCTCCTCTGTCTCAAATTTAGATCTTTTTTTTATCAAAAATGTATTTTAAGCTTTTATAATCAGTATATATGTCACAAGTGGTACCATATAAATAGTGTCTCCAAATTTTAAAAGCAAACACTATCGTAACCATTTCCAAATCATGTGTGGGGTAATTTTCTTGGTGCTTCTTTGATTATCTCGAGCTGTAGGCGACAACCTTTCCATTTTGCATAAAGACACACTGTAGGCCAACTTGTGAAAGCATCATAATAAATAGTGAATCCTCTAGTTCCGAAAGGCAAAGTTAATATAGGAGCTATTCTCAAACATTTCTTTAACTTTTGAAAGCTTTTTTCACACTCGTTCTATGCAAATTTTACACCTTTGCGAGTTAGTTTAGTCAATGGTGCTGCTATTTTCGAGAAGTCCTTCACAAATGTCGATAATAACCATCCATTCCAAGGAAGCTTTGAATCTTTGTAATATTTGTAGGCCTCAATCAATTCGCCACTACTTCAACTTTTTATGGATCTACTTGTATACCTTCTTTTGACACCACATGGCTTAAGAAATGTACTTTGGTCATCCAAAATTTGCACTTCAAAAATTTTACATATAGTTGGTGCTTTTGTGATGTTTGTAGAATAATTCACAAGTGTTGTTTATGCTCTTCCTTGCCTTTCTAGTATACCAGAATATCATCAATAAATGCGATCACAAACTTATCCAAGAAAGGCTTGAACACTCTATTCATAAGGTCTATGAAAGCTACTGGTGCATTTGTTAATCCAAAAGGCATCACTAAAAATTCATAATGGCCATAATGAGTTTTGAAAGCAGTTTTTAGAAAATCTTCTTTTCGGATCTTTAGTTGGTGGTAACCTAAATGAAGATTAATTTTGCAGAAATATTTTGCTCCTTGTAATTGATCAAAGAGATCATCGATCCTTTGCAAGGGATAACAATTTTTTATCGTTACTTGATTCAATTATCAATAGTCGATACATAGTTGCAACAATCTATCTTTCTTTTTCACAAATAGTACTAGTGCTCCCTATGGTGAAGGGCTTGGTTGAATGAATCCTTTGTCTAATAGTCCTTGCAATTGTTTCTTCAATTCATTTAACTCTGCTGGTGCCATTCGATAAGGTGGCATTGAAATGGGTTCTGTTCTAGGTATGAGATCAATTATGAACTCTATTTCTCGATCAGGTGGTAATCCAGGTAAGTTATCTTGAAATATGTGAGAGAATTCCTTTACTATGAGAACTTCCCCTAGCTTAGTCTCTTATTTTTCTTTTCCATTTATGGCCACTAGCCATACTTGGCACACTTTAGTTATTAATTTTTGCACCTTAGTTCAGGCTATAATAGGTGGGTTCTTGTTTTTCTTTCTCTTTGAAAGGTTATTTGTATGCCTTCACTAGGTTCGAGGGTTACTACTTTGTGATAACAATTTATTCTAGCATAGTATTTTGAAAGCCAATCCATCCCTAAAATGATATGATAATCTTCTATCTCCATTACCACTAAGTCAATCTTAGTGGGGTGTTATAGTGCAATTATCTATGCCATTCCTAGCAATTAATTCCTTTCCTACGGGAGTAGATAATATCATTATTTGCTCTAAGGGACACATAGGTTTAGATATTTTCCTTGCTAGATTATAAGATATAAAAGAATGTGTCGCATCAGGATCAAATAAAGCACTAGCACCTTGTCTTTTAGCTAATAATGTACCTATCACTACTTCATTAGATGTTTCTTCCTCCTCTTATGTGATAGTGAACACTCGTGCTTGTGATCCCATAACTTCTTATTTTTTATTCTTTTTATTGGGCATTGCTGGGGCTTTTGTTGATTTCACATTTGACGTTGCTTGGTTATTGTTATTGGTCACTCTGGAAATGTATTCTCTAACTCATTGTCCTAGTTTCCCATATTAGAAACAAATTATGCATCTTCCTAGATGGGCTCTTTTGCATTGTTGGTAATAAGGGAAGCTTTCTTTTTGTGTAAATGGGGATGATACACTCTAGATGCCCACCCTTAAAAATCCTAGTTTGCTTCCACCACTTCTGCTTTGGAAATTTTATTGACTTTGAAGTTCTTTAACAAATCATCCCCTAATGCTCCTAGATAATGTATTGGAAGTTGATGTAACTCCTTTAATCTTCTTACTACTCCCTTTTTCAAATTTGTTTCTCTTTTTGCTTGAAGATTCTTCTTTTGCTCTTTTTTCTTGCAGTCAAATTTTTGTTCTAATTGCTTGGTTTGCTTGCTGATAAGTGGTCACCTTAGTAACAACCACATGATCAAAGTAGTAGTCTTGGAGCCCATTGACAAATCTTTTGACTTTTGCTTTCTCAATAAGTATCAAATAAGTAGTGTATCTCAAGAATTATGTAAATAGAGCATCATATTCTAAAATAATCATATTTCCTTGAGTGAGGCGCTCAAATTCTCTAGCTTTGGCTTCTCGGATGCTTGGCGGTAGAAATTAATCCATCAAATCATTATAGAACTATTCCCAAGTTAGGGGAGGAGTAGAAATGCTTCTTTGATCCACACATTGCATATACCAATAGTAGGCTATATCATCTAATTGATAGCCCACTAGCTCAATTAGTATAGTTTTTGAACAGCCCAACATTCTTCTAATTTTCCCAATTTGTCCAAGGAATTGGTATCAGTTTACAGAAAGATTAGTGCTATTGTATCTTGATGGCTTAAGCTTCAAGAATTCATGGACAATTTGTAATTTGTTAGCAGGGGGTATTGGGGTTGGCTATCTAACTTCATTTTCCACATAGTTATGATTCTTAACTCTTTCACTTTTATTTATCTCCTTGTCTTTATTTGCACCCACCATTTCAACTAATCTATCAACAGTCTACCATATGCGGACTACTTATTCAAGCATCTCAGACTGCCCATTAGTAGATCCAATTCCCTCATGTTCAACCATGGCACATAAAGGAAGGAACAACATATAATTAATACTATTTGAGTATTGAGAATTTTGAGATAATATCTAACTATATTGATGAATCCCTCAAATTACATCACTGGTATACCATGATTAGGAAAACCTAGAGCCATGCTCTAATACCACAATTGTCATGACCTAAATTTTCAAGTTAGAAATTGTGACCGGTGTGAATATAACATAATCCTATGATTTATCCACAAGCTTTTTTTCAAATTTTATCTCATTCCTAACCGGACACAATAATACAAATAAACTGATATATATAAAGATCAACTATATTTACAGATCAAAATAAAAATACTATTTCATAACTCATACAAATATCAAGTAGCGTTCCATTACTAAAATACTATACTCTAAATATCTAACAGTTCAAAATACATGGTATACCAATGATCATATATGAACTGGGGATCCACCTGTAAAAAAAAATTTAAAATAACAATAGAATGAGTATTTTAAATACTCAGTGAGCCTATTTACATTCTAATTTCTAAAATAATCCTATAAAGGATTTACCTTTTTTTCTCATAAATATTTAACTAATAATAATTATCTATCAACATAATCAAACTTTATCAATTTAACTGAATTTAAACCTAATATACTTCTAATGTTTATTATGCTAGTGGAAATGGTGGGAAGGTATAGATTCCACCTTGTACCTCCCATTGCAATCTTATCCCTCAAGCTCTAACCTTATCCCTCCATTTTAACCTTATCTCATTCTCTAATATAATGGTACAAGGCTAAAACTCACCTACACAAATAAAATTTGCCCTCTTTATAGGGCCGCCCCTTTGAGGAGTTAAGGTATGGTTAACATATCTCCCATTAAAATTTTCCTATAATTCAAATATAATAAAAGCCTATAATTTCAAAGAAATTCACAGTTTCCTAGGGATAAGCACATTTTATAAAATAATTATATACATAATTTCAATCATAAATTATTTATTTATCATGTTCAACAATTAAATTAGCAATTATATTATTAATTCTTTTATTTACAACACTACTAATAATGTTAAATGGAAATTCTAAAACTACAATTCTCAATTCGTAATTTTTGTAATTTTTCCTAAATAAAATTTAAGCCTAATTGGAATTATTTAAATTTAACATAATTATTATAAATTATTGCATAAAATTTAAAATAAAATTATATTTGAAATTAAGTAAATAGAACTCATCTCAATTCTTCTAAGTATATTCCTAAATTCATAACTATTTTCTCTCTCTTTCGTTTTCTCTTCCTTCTTCTTCTTTCTCTCTTTTTTCTCTTCTTTTTTCCTTTGTTGCGTCTTCCTTGCTTTCTTCTTCTCTAGCCATAAGGCCAATCCCCCCTCCCAATATTTATAGTGTGTGAATGTTGGTGTTGTTCACCACTAAAATATTATTTTATTATTTTATTTTTATTTGTTTAAAATTTTCATTTTTATTTTTTAAATTTTCCCTTTATCTTTTTAAGAATTTACATTCTTATCCCCATAAATTAATTTTCAATTTTGCCCTCTCACTTCGAAAAAATTTACGCATTTACCATTATAATACTTTTTCAATTTTACCCTTTTTCTTTATGAAAAATTCTAGATGTGTCCAAATATTTTTTAAAATTTATTTATTTAATAAATCAAAATATTTAGCTATTACATTTCCCCCTGGCATTATGGAATGATCTATATCCGAAGGTTGTTTAACCATCCACTTTATTCTAGATTTTAAAACCCCTATTTTTATATGTAGTATCACAAAATTTACTTTTTATTTGTTTCATAAAAGTTTATTGGGCGAATGTGACTTAAATAAAGTATAAAAGCACCAGAAGAAATATGTTTGGCCGATTATTGAAAATCGAACAATTTTCTAATTTTCTTAACTTTTATTAACTTGTTCAAATCGGTTCAGTAACTAAGACAAATTTTGGGATCAACTCGTGTCAGATGTCAAAATAGTTAAAGTTTCATCCAATTTTTAATATATCCGATTAATGGAGCTCTTAATTATAAATAATTCAACATCAATGATCAAAATTAAAAAGGAGAATGGAAGATAAAGAAAGAGATAAGAATGGATGAATAAGAAATTATACTTCTCCTTGTTGTTTAGGTATTTAGAAAAGAATAACGCTACTTGCATTTTCCCTTCTCACTCTCTTATACATATAAAAAAAAGGATTAATGAAGTTCATTCTTTTACAAGCTCAAAAGTTCCTTTCTTTTTATCTTATATGGAAAGAAAAATGAGAAGGGAATGAAAAAGAAAGAGTTTAAACAGTATTATTTTTTAGAAAATCTTTCAAGAACTCCCGAATTAGAGGAGAGGATTGATGATAATTTTCCATTTTCTTTCCTTTCTCCGCTAAAACTGTCAAATAAAAATATTATACAATAGCCCCTCTTCCTCTTTCTTTCTTTCTTTTCATTCTTATCCATCCAAATGTACCACAAAAGTTTCATCATTTTAAAGGGTTATATATTTTTCTCTCTGCACTTCTATTGTCAATTAGAGCCTTTTGTGGATATTTTTCATAATTAATTAGAGCATTATTTTCTGGGTGGCTGGGTGAGTGGTTAATTGAAAATGGGCGGAAGTGGGTTAATATTCCAAAGATACATTTTTCAAGAAAATACAACTTCAATGTCAGAAGGAAGAAAAACTGAGTCATATATATATATATATATATATATATATATATATATATATAACTTAGTTTTTTTATACAATAGTCTCGTCAAAAATTTGAATCATTAATTTTTGTAAATCCAGAACAAACGGTAGAAATGAAGATTGCTCGGAACTAAAAACAAGATTCGAATTCATTTTCAAATAAATTTCACTTTAAAATGATATTTGTTTATAAGTAAAAAGAGATTTTATTGTATTTACAATTGTCATTTTAATTATATTTGTGCCATTATAAAATCTATCCAATTTAACAAGAATTTTATTAGAATTCATTTCATTTGGCCTAAAAAATATATTATAAAAAAGATTTATCTTCTCTCTAACTTTGTGTGTAAAAATATACTTTTTAATTGATTTTCATGCATTTTTCAATATATTTCAAACAAAATAATTCATTTGCAAATAAATTGAAATTGTTATTTTAAGCAAAGTTATAAAAAAAAATAGAATTCATTTATAAAAAATTTGAAATCATTTCAATTGAAATGAGTTGAAATAAATTTTAAAAAAATTGCATGTCAAACAAATCCTTCATCTATTTTATAAAAAAAAAAACCTTTTAGGAAAATCTAGTTTGTTTATGTATAATTGAATGTGTGATATATTATTTATACACTTTATCATTTAAAAAAATGATGCCCAAAGTTAGCATCATATTATTATAGTTTGAAAATCTAATTTGCACCCAGGATTTCTTGTACATTGACCTTACTGCAAATAATTCAAGAGTAGTCATTACCAAAAATAAATAAATAAACAAGAGTAGTGATGTGCGGGAAGCATGGAATTTAGGCGAAGCATCCATTTTGATTTATTCCTTACATTGCTATTCAATCAAAAGCAGAGTATTTCCGCTCGTTTGTTCTAGTGAAAAATATTCCATACAAAATTGTGTCATTTGCTACTATATTGAAGTCACATGTAACTTATATATTCTATAATTAAAAAATCATATAATATCATGGAAGTGAGGAAAATTTATTTTTTTAATAAAAATATTATTTTTATTATACTTTGTGTCATTTTAATATTTAATGATTATATTTCTATAGGATATATTTTCTGTCAAAACAAACGGATTTAATATATACACTAATTCTTTAGCAGCATGAAAACTAAAATTATTACTTTTTCATTACCTTAAGATGAGTAGATTCAACTAATTGTTAGGATTCAAATAAAATTATAGTGACTCTCTGCAATTATGGGTTTAAATAATCCTTACCACTAATCAGCCCAGTGATAACCTTTTTACAAAAAAAGAAAGGATTTGATACACAGGGTTAGTTAAGCTTTTACCTTTGAATTTTAATAGTAATATCTGTGTACTTTTACGGCAACAATATACCACTGGAGCTAGCCGCTAACCCGATGGAATTTAACGAACCTCGGCTTCTTGCTTTCGTTTTACCAAAAATCAAAAACAAAATTATTTGAAAAATATACCACTGGAGCTAGCCTAGCAATCCCGTGGAATTTAAGGAACCTTGGCTTCTTGTTTTCTTTTTACCAAAAATAAAAAAACTAAATTATTTAAAAACATACGATGACCCCGTAATATCACAAGATTTGATTCGAGTCGATGAATATGATAAATACTTACTATCATTTTCAAGCGGCATTGTAGTCTGTTATTATCATTTACATTTAATATGGTTCAATGATGGATTTATTCTACAACAATTAATGGTGTGAAGCAAAAGAAATAATTTTAAAATCTATGTCATTGCATTTATGTTGGGTATGGAGAATGCATTAAAAAATACTAGAAATTTTGAAATTTTATATTTGAAAAATAATAATTGTACTTGGTTCTCATAAATAAAAATGATAGTTAATATGATGTCTTAAGAATAATTGTGAAATTTCTAAAATGACACCCATTTTGGTTGAATTAGATGCCAAATTTGATAACATAAACTGTTCACTTAAAATGCTTAAATAATTCATAAGTTTTATCCAATTATTATCATAAAAAATATTTTAATTTATAAAATTTAAATTTCTTGATTACTGTTATGAATAAGAATGATAGTTAATATGATGCTTCAAGAATAAATGTAAAATTTGTAAAATAATACCTATTTTGTTGGTTGAATTTAAAATGCCAAATTTGATAACTTAAATTCATCAGTTGGAATGCTTAAGTAATTCATAAATTTAATCTAATTATTATCATATAAAATATTTTAGTTTAGAAAATTTAAATTTCTTGATAATTGACCAACTTCAATTTCCATATGGGAACACAATATATGGTATTTGAGAAAGAAAATAAACTTCCAAACTTGGAATATCCCCTTGCAGCTGGCCGTTGCTATCTAAAAAATTCTTTTTCTAAAAAAGAAAGAGATAAATTAAAATTTGACAACGTAAGTTTTGTGAAAAATCACTGCAGATAAGCATTTTCTGGATATTATGAGAATAAAGATGACGAAGGAAGCAACCTACCAAACAAAAACTATCGCAATAACTACTTTTGCAATTTCAATCACTATTTATTTTAAAAACAAAATTATCAGTTAGAGTCAAGAAGAATATTTAAGACGAGTTCTGAAAAATATTTCATATTAGATTTGAATTAGTTCTGCCGATTTTAAAATAATTCATTGGACTTAGTTGCACATATGAGAAATACTGTTCAATAAATACAAGCAATTTAGCATCACTCGTTCTTCATCAAGGACCTAATGAGAGAAAAATACGCAGGATTGGTTTGGAAGTGCTCCATACACTCAATTAAATC
>JAIUCU010000294.1:0-76841 GCA_020226215.1 Sindora glabra
TTTAAGCCTATATATTCTTATAAAACATGACAACGTGCAAACCTTCATCTTATACTAGTATAGATCAAATATTATATAGTATAAAGTATACTACTCTATCCTATACAATATTATATTATACTACTTAATAGTTTTTATACTATATTATACAGTTTGCTAAATGAGGCCTTACTTATACAAATATTTAAAGTCAATAAGCTATAACTCTTTTTTGTATAATAAATAAATTTATTAATTTAGTTAATAAGTTATAAGTTAGTTTTTATAGGTATTTCACATACTAAATTATCAAAAAAAATTTTGATTTAATAAATTATATGAATAACTTATAGTTTATAAATTGATAGTTTTTTAAATTTTTTCCAAATTTATCTTTTTTTATTAATCTATAACTTTTGCCATTAATAAATAAATATATTCTTGTTTTAAATACAAAATAAATAAATTAAGTAAGGAAGGAAGTAAATAAATAAATATATAATATTATAAGTTTAGTTCAAATAATTAAATAAAATAAGTGAATAAGTAAATAAATAAATATGTGATATCATAAATTATAATTAATTCAATTTTAATTAATTATATCCTTATTTTAAATTACAATTATAAAAAAATATATATGTAAATAAATATATAATATCATAAAATATAATTAATTAAATTTAAAATTATTTTATTTTTATTTTGAACATTTTGATTATATTAATATAATTTAATTTTTAAATAAATATAAATTAATTTAATTTATATACTTATTTATATTAGTATATTATTTATATTACTTTACCTTTTCAATTAATTTTGTAAAATACTTCTTATACAATTAATTAACTTGTTAATTATCATCTATTTATATAAAATAAAACCTATGTGCAAAGACATCCATAGAACCACTTCTTAACATATTCAAACTTTGATGCAAATAATTTACTTGAAGTCAATAGGATTATTGAAATGGGTCACTTCTACAGACTAACTCATCAGCTCATGGGTTTCGAAGGGCTTGTGCCTTCATTTTGATGGTTTTAAAAAGAAAGAGCTAAATTTGGCCCAACCTATGAAGCCTACTTGTGCAAACTATCTCGTGATGGGTCAAATTGGCTTGCATATTTTTTTTATATTTTCTAAATTTTATATAAACCAAAATTCTCAATTAATATAAAATTATTCTTTATTCTTTATTTTTAATTTTGTAGGATTGAGTTATAAATAATTTATATAAATATTTTTATTTTATAGGTGTTTTATGACTTATATTTTGTATATATATAGTCTATCATATATAAATTTAATATGTATTATAACTTATTTATGGATATATATATATATATATATATATATATATATATATATATATATATATATAGTAATTTGAAATGATTTTAAATTTTTTTATTACTTCAAATTTAAAAAATAAAAAGACTTAATTATTTTTAAAAGTATGTAGGCCATCCTCATTTACCTACCAACCATTGAGGACCAAATTAAGGCCTCAAATATGGAGGCCTATGTTTGATATGGACAAGTTTAACCTAACCTAAGACGTTTGTTACATAGCTCTAAGGATCAAGTGATGAGGGGTGGAGACAAAAGGATGGATAGGGCTTTGAACTCTTTAAAGATTTATTATTTTTTATTTTTATGTATAATAAATTTAAATTATCCCTTTAAAAATTTTAAAATTAAATATATTATAAGAATTTAATACTCGACTCCTTGAATTAAAAATTCTAACTCTACTATTAAATGCAAATAAACCCTATTAAAAGAAATGCTAAGCTTGATTATGAAGCCTCCCATTAGAAGTTTTATATTCCATATGCCACGCTAAGTTTTTAATATTTGTATTGAATCCTGGACGAAATAGAAGGTACAAAATCTTCAAGACACCTCTAGTGCTAATAGAACTAAAGGCACAAGTCACATTTTATTTATTAATAGTTAAAGTTGCTCTCATCAACATATTATAATTTTAACGAGTAAAATGGTATCAAATATTATATATATATATATATATATCAAATATCATTACATTATTAATGTTACCATGAAATTGAAGCTAAGTTTCAATCTCATATACCAACGTTATGGTGTACATTTCTCTAAACAAAGATAACCTAAATTTTCAGATGCCCATTAAAATTTTCAAGGTAGTAAGCTAGTTCCACTAGCGAAGACATGAAAAGAGCAAAATTCAAGAAATATATATAATACAAGGCACCATGAGTTTATTATTTAGTTTATTTAACTCCAAGGAAAACTAGACTCTTGGAGGGTAGAGCAGCATCATTCTTGCTCTTGTATGTGAATGATGCAACGAAGACTTTCTCCCTTAAGCATGTACTCAAATGCCTTATTAATCTCTGAAAATGGCAGTTGGTGGGTGATGAACCTTTCCACTTCAAGTTCCTGCATATTTACATAGTAGTTTATCAAACTTTGAATCAGTAATGCTAATTCCATGTATGCATTTTCATGCCTAATCCGCATTCCTCTGTTAGATTTAATTACTATTAACAATTAATGGTAATTGATATAAGGAAACATAAATCAGATGTGAGAATATAAAAATGCAATCCATTATTCTTCATTAAAAATAATTGTTACTAATGATTAATAGCAATTGATATAAGGAGATGTGGATCAGACACGAAATATAAATGTGAGAACTAATTACTATTAATATTTAATGATAATCATTATGAAAGATGTGGATCAAATGTGGGAATCCAAATGTAGAACTTGTTTGCTTCAAAAGGATAATGAATTGTTTCTAAGTTTTCTAAGAACATAGTTAGATGAAACCGGGGGGGGGGGGGGGGGAAGTACCTTGTTCATGTACTTCTCTACAACTGAGGGAAGATCAGTGCGAGGCTTGTAGTTGCCGAAGAAGGTACCTTTGAGAGTTCTCTCATTTAAGAAATTTATGGGAGGAGTTTTGAATATGGCATCCTTGTTTGGCACTCCCACAAGTACAGCAACACCCCAACCCTGTCATCCACAGATTTTACAATTCATGTGTGCAACTAAGTAACAGTAGTAACGTTTATAAGGCCTTTCTTGGAATATGCTTGTGTGTAAGTATTTAAAAATCAAATTCTATATGCGTGATTCTTGCGATTTTGGTATTATACTTCTTTTTTGTAATTTATAATTTTTCATGAAAAATAGGTTATTTTAAAAAACGCTGTGATGCAATTTTTTCAATGAAGTTATAACCTTTTTTCTTATTTGTTATGGACAAAATCTATACAAAGTTACAATTTTTATGAAAAAATTATACAAATATTATATACAAATTGTAACTTTTATACCATGTAAAAAAGAAAACTTGTAAAATTTACTTGAAGAATAAAAACAAGAAAAATATGAGGAAATAGAAGAAAATAGAGTTTTATCATCTTTCCCTTCTCTTCATTTCCCATAAATCCAAATAAGACCATAAGGTTTTATAACTTAAAACAATTCATGATGGCAAAAATGGAGTTTGTTGAATAATTAAGGACAAGAGGAGATAATATACATCATGGACACATTCAAATGCAGAAATCATAGCATCAACATTTCCGGTGCACTCAACGCTTCTATCCACTCCACCATTTGTCATTTCAGCAATCACCTAAATTCAAGTTATCACCAAACCATTTAGAAAATCTATGGAAGCGTGAATTAAAGAGGAAAAAAAATACAGAATGAGTGTAGAGAATTACCTCTTGAACTGGTTTCTTATGCTCTTTTGGGTTCACAAATTCAGTAACACCAAACTTCATTGCTATCAAGAATTAGGTAAGAAATTTCTTAGCAGCGGCATGACATTATGTTAAGTTAAAGAACCCAATTTTCAGTGATGACCATTAACTAGGGATCTGAATCTTCTTTTCCTCTTGATTTTTTTATCTTGTCATGTTGAGGACAGACAAATAATAGATTTTTTGTGGGTCCTATGCATAAAAAAATGATTTTGCATCCCACTACGCATTAGAATTTTAAATTGATCCTCCCCCAACATGACCATAAAAAATGTAAAGAGAGAATAAAAAACCCATCGTAATCGTTCGAACTAGGAAAAACTCAGAGGATTATGAGGATTTGATACATAATTAGGTTACCTTTTTCAAATCTGTTTGGATTAATGTCAACACCAATAATCCTCGAAGCTCCAGCAATCCTAGCACCCTCAGCAGCCTAATTACCCAGAAACATCCTGAATTAAAATTACATGAAGAAAGAATAATTGAAAGAAAAAAAAACAAATTGACTGGGAAAATTGTAATGCTCACTGCAAGGCCTACAGCTCCTAGGCCAAAAACAGCCACACTAGAGCCCTTTGGTGGTTTTGCCACATTCAGAGTTGCACCAAGGCCTAAAAATGAACAAAGCTAAGAAGGATTACATCAAACGCCATTTCAACAAATGATACTCTCACTTTCCCTCCCTGGCAACTTTTCTTGCAACTGTACATATGGAATAGTCTCACTCAAACTGTCTTGGCTCGACACCAATTAAACATAGGAGAATGCTACTCTCACTTTTATTTATTAATAACTTTTATGCACACACAAAATAATTTTGGTCAAAGTGCCCAAAACTAGCATGTTGGGGCAGATCGATTGAGATTATTTCATATGCATAATTGTGGAAAAAGTTGTCAATTAACAAAAATATCTATGAGGGTTAGTTTAACTTAAATTATACCACATGAACAATTGTGAGAAGAGTTTTAAAGGTATTAAAAGTAGGTATAATAGAAAGGATATAGATATCTTGCTAGATATTTTACCTGTGGAAATCCCACAGCTGAGAACACAGACTTTATCAAGAGGAGCCAAGGGGTTGATCTTGGCAACACAACCAACATGGATCACTGTGTACTCACTGAAGGTAGAGGTTCCAAGAAAATGGAAAATGGGCTTTCCGTTAAGTGAGAACCTTGGTTTTCCATCATTAAGCATCACTCCTCTGTCTGTGTCTATCCTAAGAAGATCACACATATTGCTTTGATCTGACTTGCAGTGAGCACATTCTTTGCATTCACCAGTGAACACAGGCAGGACATGATCACCTGGTTTTAGATCTGTCACCCCTTCGCCAACACTCTCCACAATCCTTCATATTGAAACATAAATAATTTGACAAATCACTATTAAGTTATAAAGTAAATTACTTGGATATCTCTTGATGTATGACGAAATTATAAAAAAAAAAAAAGAAATCTTAATTTCTAAAATACATGTATGTCATTATTTTTAACATATATAAGACAGACAAACTTTTTGGGCTGTACTAACACAGATATCCCTGTATTTTCGTTTTTTCTTTATTTTTTTGATAACAAAAGTAACAAATCACTTCACACACATAGATTAGATGTAATTGCATCACTAGGGGTGATAGGAGATATGCCTATAGTTAAAACACTTTATGCCATTCCATGAAAAGAATAGATAGGGATGTTCTTATAATTTTCACAGCTTCAGGGGAGTAACTTTTTCTAATTTATATGATAACAACTGGAATTTATTGAAACAATGAAAAGCAAAAGAATTATGAACTTCAACTTGGTAGGGATTCACTCACCCTCCTGCTTCATGACCATAAATTCTAGGAAATAAAGGGTTCTGTCCCTGCAGGAAATAAAGGAAGTCTATTTGTCCAGATTGCCAATTAACGATAATCTAAGAATCAACTTAGAAAATGAACAATCACTATTTTTCTTGATCTATAAAATCCATTGCAGTGTTTTAAAAATCAAATCAGACCAACCAGTCCAATCATGAATCAACTATAGTTTCAGTTTGATTGAACCAGTTGGTTCATCCATTTTAATCATATTTTTAGCCAATTAAATCATGATCTGGTGACTTTGTCAGTTCATTGTCTAGTCCATTTTTTAAAACACTGGTTTTTCAGTGATTCTTAAATTATTACCTTAGCTTCCCAGAAGTAGACATCCGTGTGGCAAAGAGCGGTGTACAGGATCTTTACGCGAACTTCATTGGCTTGTGGAGGTTCTACCTCCACTTCTTCAATAACCAATGGCTTTCCTGCTTCCCATGCCACAGCAGCTACAGAAAGAAGAACAACAAATTGAAAACCTACCTCCTATTAAACAAGAAATTAACAACCAGACAATGGATTTGTGCTGTATACCTTTGCAACGTATGACCTGTCCAGCGGTGCTTGACATCCTTGTCTTCTTCTCTGACAAATTAATGCTACAATAGAGAATAGTTTTCAAGGATTTTTTTGTTAGAACTATATCTCTGTTTGTGTTCTTGGTGAAATGAGAGCCCCTTTGGGGTGATATTTATAGATGTGTGTCTCTCTTTTATATTATTATTATTGTTATTCTAACACTATTTTATTTTCTCCGATACTAAAATTTTTCAATTTATTCTTTATTTAATATTCATTACAATTTCATTCTTGACAAATTTAATTTTGATCAATCAAATTTCATGTTTATTTAGAAAATTTTTATTACACAGTATAAATATACGAAAATTCTTATTTTAATTGAAGAAATGTAGACATAAAATTAAAGGAGGAGACATGTACGTCACTAAAAATAAACACCATCTGCCTTTATATCTATTTTTTTTTATAATGAAATAAAGATCTTCAATATTTATCTCTAGCATTCATAACAAAGAATTTTCTTAAGCATCAAGTGAGATAATTATTCTGAAATTAAAATATTAATAAAATTTTCTTAATAAATATCATCTTTATAATTTAAACTCTAGATAAAATTGGCCACCGTATTGTCTAGTCAACCACCACATTAATTGTATATTAAAGATGATGAAATGAAATATCAAAATCAAATGATATTTCTTTTGATGCTTGTGTGAAGTCATTCCTACACTATCAATATACACCTGTTTTTAAACCTCACTTCAAAAACTATAAACATGGGGATGATATATATATCCACAATGAGTAGATTTAAACTTAAAAATTCCAATATATTATACAAGGTTTTGACCGTTAACTTATCACCTAATCGCTACTGACTTATGGATTGGCCACTTTATTTCTTTTCGTTCCCTTTGATATAACATCAATTGAATCCAATAACCATTTGCTTTTATATACAAACTATATTAAAGATTCCGATCAGAATTGAAGGCTCTGCATCAGGCAAAGAACTTCTGCACCATAACTTTAATTAAAAATTTTAGAAATAAAAGGATCGAAGAACTTGATTGAATGAGATTCATTCAGTGAAGGACAAACTCGAAAAAAATTAAGTAGACATTTTTTTTTTTAAAAAAGGGGTTATATATATGGGAGACTTAAACAACGTTTTAACCTTTTTTTTTAAATAACTATATTATTAAAAAAAAACACTAATATAAATTTTTAAGATGTTCTAAGCGCAAGGTCCTATTCATGCCAGTTATTGTTATATTTTAGTAGGAAAAAAAAATGTAAGATACACCCTTCAATTTTGGAATGATTGAATTTTATTCCATTTTATTTTAGTAATTTAGAAATCATTTCCTTAAATTAAACAAACCTTAAAATTAACATTTATCATCAACTTAATTTATTATTTTATTAAATTATATTATTTTATTATTATTTTAAATAAAAATTATAATATTATAATATATTTTAGTTTGTTATTTTTTCATAAATAATTTTTTATGTTATATTATTAACAAGAATTATATTACAATATAGATTTCTAATAAAACAATAACAAATGAGTTGCAAGATTGTATATGAAAAATGATGAAGTAAATTAATATATTATTATATTGTAAGACTTGATTAAAAAGTTCTTTAAAAATTATGTAATTTGATAAAATAATTAGATTGATGATAAATATTAATTTTAAGTTTATAAAGTCAAAATAAATTATTTTTAAATTCTTAATATAAAAGAAGGAAAAATTTAATTTCTTTAAAATTAAAGGAAATATTTTACATTTTTAAATAATATAACAAAGTAGGCGGAACTGAAAACCATTCCTGGTTTCGGCTTCACGCTGAAATTCCGGGTCTCACTGTTTCTTCTTTTAAATTTATTACTTATACGGCAAAAACTTTCATACCCTTTACAATTTTTTTAAAAAAGGTTATGTTTTTATTATGAAATATAAATATTTAAAAAACACTCTATCGCAATTTTAATCAATTTAATTGTACCTTTTTTATACATTTCTTCATATAAAATTTTATTTTATGAAAGTATTGTGAATTTAAAAATGAGTTTAAATTTGATTAACAATTGATATAAAATATTTTATAAAATCAAATATTAGAAGAAGATATATTATAAAAAAGCAATAGTAATTTCGAATTTTTAATAGTAATAAATTAATTTTAATAATTTTTTTATTAATATGATAATATATAAATGAATGATAATATAAAATTAATTTATATTTAATATAAATTAAATTTAAAATTTTCACAATTATATATATATATATATATATATATAAGTGAATGGAGATGCAATCATTATCCTTTGGATTATTGCTAGAGATATTTGAATAGTAATTAGAAAAGGCCAGATGCTGAAAATGCTGAGGTTCAATATTAAGCGAGAGGTCGTTTTATGGGATCCACCAACTTGAATGACAAGTCAAATCTGGAGTGGGGACCCTGATTGCTCGTAATTGGGTTACAACCGCCTCCAATTTTCTTTGAAAATTCTTATTGATATTATATCATCGTCTGCATTCAAATAACCACAGATAATTCTCGATCAATATTGTATAAAATTCGATAATATAAGATAAATTATATAATTAAATCTTATATAATATTTAAAAATTTTAAATAAATCTTATGACTCATGTAAAAGGTTGATCTCAGATGTCATATGTCTAGTTTTATATGAGGTAATCCACTTCTTAAGATAAAAAAAGAGGATAAGAATTAATAATATAGTGTTAAAATAAATATTAAATTATTAAAATTAAAAGAAAACACTTTTATATCCTTACCTTCCTTATCTATAGAAAAATAATTTTCTTATTTATAAAAAAAAATTGATTTTGATCTTTCTCTCTCCTCTCTCTTCTCTTATATATGTAAAAGTATTTTTGTCATTTTATTTATTTTTTTAAACACATATATTCTTATAAAACATAACAACAAATATGACATAAAATAATTTTATACAAATCTTCATCTTATACTATTATAAATGAAATGTTGTATAGTATACTATCTTATTCTACACAATGTTATATTATACTACCTAATAGTCTTTATACTATATTATATGATGTACTAAATGAGGCCATAGTTATAAAAATATCAAAAGTTAATAGCCTATAGCTTTGTTTTATATAATAAATAAATTAATTTATAACTTATTAATTTGATTAATAAATTAATCTTTATAGGTATTTCGCATATTAAATTATAAAAAAATAAGATCTAATTTAATAAGTTATATTAAATAATTTATAGTTCATAAGCTAAAAATTTTTAAAAATTTTTAAATTCATCTTTTTTTATTAATTTAAAACTCTTGCCCTTAATAAATAATACATTTTTGTTTTAAATATATAATAAATAAAAATTAAGTAAGTAAGTAAGTAAATAGCACTACACCAATAGAAAGAGTGAAGCTACTAAAATAATTTGAAGGCTAACCCCATTAATGACTAATGGGAATTGAACACAAAAGGTCCAAGCAAAGTTTCTAATCATGATCGAATAAATATATTAAAATATATAAAAATAAATATGTAATATCATAAAATATAATTAATTATATTTTTATTATAAATAATAATTAAATAAAAATCATGTAAGCAAAGCATAAATTATAATTAATTAAATTTTAGATAATTATAATTTTATTTTAAACATATTGATCGTATTAATATTATTTAATTTTTAAATAAATATAAATTAATTTAATTTATATATCTATTTATATTAATATATTATTTTATATTACTTTACCTTCTTAGTTAATTTTATAAAATACTTCTTATACAATTAACTAACTTATTAACTATCAAGCACTAGCATAAAATAGAATCTATGTGTAAAGACATCCATAGATCCACTTCTTAACATATTCAAACTTTGATGCAAATAATTTACTTGGGATTAGTAGAATTGTTGAAATGAGCTAGATCTTATGGACTGACCCATTAGCTCACGAGCTTTGGAAGGTTTGCCCTAAATTTTGGAGGCCTTAAAAAAGTGAGCTAAATTCGACTTGACCTATGAAACTTGCTTATGTAACTAACTTATGGATTGTGCGTGCGCACACACACACACATAGACATACATACATATATATATATATATATATATATATATATATATATATATATATTATATTTTCTAAATTTTATATAGGTCAAAATTCTCAATTAATATAAAATTACACTTTGATTTTTTATTTTTAGTTATATAGGATTGTGTTATAAATGATTTATAGATGAGATTTTCACTCTATGGGTGTTTTATGACTTATATTTTGTATTTATAGTTTTTTTAAGGTTATATATAACTTTAATATGTATTATAACTTATTTATGGATGGATATGTAATGCTTTATAATTATTTAAAATTTTTTTGTTATTTAAAATTAAAAAAAACTTAATTTTTTTTATAAAAGCCTACAGGTTAGCCCTATATATATACCCACCAACCTATAAGGCCTCCAATATGGAAGCCTACTTTTGATGTGGATAGGCTTGACTTAATCTGACATGTTTGTTACACAGCTCTAAGGATCAAATAATGAAAGGTGGAGACAAAAAGATGGGTGAGGCTTTGATCTATTTAATTTTTTTTTAATTTTTATTGTTATATATGATAATTTTAAATTCTCCTTTTAAAAATTTTGAAATTATATATATCATATATGAGTTTAACACTTAACTCCTTGAATTAAAAATTCTAACTTTGCTATTAAACAAAAATAAACCCTATTATAAAATGTGAACATACATTGGATATTTTATAGAAATCATGTTAGTTAGCAACCAATGTCTAGGCAAGTAATGTTATATATTAGATTTTGATGCTGGTTATATAACTAACATGAAAAACTTCGATAATGTCAATTCTTATATATAAGAAAAATGAATAACATTTCTTCTAGAGAAAAATAACGTTGTATGATAAAATTTTGATTGTTATTAAAAAAAACCATAAAGGAAACATAACATTAGGCTTCATTTTTAAAAAGAAAAAAAACTAACATTTAATGTCTTATACACCAAGTCAATTTATTAAATAACCAACATGGTATTATTTGCCACCCAAACCCAAACCATCCATTCTTGTTATTCACTCAATACACACCATTGTATTCCTTATACAACCTTAGAACACATTAATTGAAATTAAAACTACCATTTTCTATTACACTGTACTATCCCAATTTTGGAAATTCCATTAAGGACATTAGATCTCAAAAATATTGGATAATATAATACTTTATAAGGCCAAGAAAAAATTGCAATGTTGAATATTGACATATAGGTAGATAGAACATGTTCAAACTTACTACAAGGAAAAAGATGCATAAGTACATCATAATTTGATAGTTGCATCAATTACAAAGTGTTTAACAGTAAAAAGACAATTACCTTTGAATAAACTTATTATTTTTCAACACTTGAAGAAGTATAGGACAACCTAATAAGTAAGTAGTCACATACAACTTTAATGGTGAAACCACAATTACCTTTAAATTATCTTAATATTTTTTTGTCGAAGGATTTTTTATCCTTTTCCTTTTACCATGATAACCTCTCATGCAAAACCTACTTTAAAATAGTATAAAAGAAAATAGAAATAAACAAGCAAACAATTATATATGTAAGTATCGCTTTAAAAGTAAGAACATTAATACTTTCAAATTGTGTTAAGAAATTTCTTTTGAAGGATTGTCAACCTATATCACCTCACCATGATCATTTTTTTTCATAAAACTCTTTTAAATTGCATTCATGATTAACTAATAATAGTCTTGATGAGAAAGGAGTGTGCTTTTAATATCAATAGCTATGTCTTCTTCATTCCTTATCAACATTATGTTTTTTTCCCTGAAGAACTATAGACCACTTTTTATTAATTAGATCTACCACATAAAAATCTTATTTTACTTGGGATGCCATTATGAATGATTTCTTCTTATAACTCTCCCTATTAAGATCTACCAATGTGGCTCCTTACACATCCTATAGATATTGTTATTAATCTTCACCCATTTACATTGAAACACATGCTCCCTAAATTTGACATAGTTGAACTTCCATATGTCATTGATAATCTTGTAACATAATATCCTCACACAAATGTAGTTCTTATCTTTGGCCCTAATGATATGCATTTCTTGAGCCACTAAAGTAACCCTACTATTTTGCATAATACTCTTCTATTCTTATTCATTTATGTAGAAACAATATCCATTGATGTTATATCCTTAATAAATTACAACTTCCATGCGAGGCTTATAAGCTAACCATTTTATAGTTTCAAAAATAACATATAATGTTAGTGCCTTTATACTCTTAGCCTGGCTATGAACCATGTGATAAATAAGTGATTATATTTATCTTGTACCCACTATTCATTTGTCCTACAATTATGCTGTCTTATAAGGGTAATATGCTTATCTAAGTAAAGCTCAGCCTTTTTATTATTTTGCAAGATATAAAGGTGTGTTCATGCACACATTTCAAAGCTAAAGGTCATCATTCAAGTCCTTTGTGTTCCTTTATCTAAGATTTTTCCCTCATGATGAGTTTTAAGAAGCCTAATAACTTTAACATTTAATACATATTTAGTGTAGAACTCCATAACCTCTAACTCAAGTAAATTAATCCATGATGTTTTATATCTTTTACTAAATGAATAATTGAATGTACTATGATGTTAAAGAAGGAAGGTTAAAAACAAATCTTAAGTTAACACAATATGATAACAATATCCTTTTGTAAGTCATTAAAACTCTCTTGGCTAATGACTTTGGTACATATTACATTGAAGAAGAAGCAAATTTTGGTGATAGCTTTGTCTTCTATGTTTAAACAATATTAATCAAATAGCCTAGAAGTTACTATATTAAAACACGATCTTTCATAGAAATAAGGCCTCTAATGTTGAAAGAATAACCTTAGGATAATTAAACACCATATAGAAAGAAGCAAAAACTTATTTTCTCCTTCTTAGACAATGTATGACAAGATGGAGGCAAATATGTACATAAACCCCTATTTTTTGGTGATCCATCCTCATGTATGGCCATTTCAACCAAGCCTAGTTTTGCCTAAACTCTATTCTTTACCTTGCTTGACTTGTTCAAAGGCATTTCAATGAGACTTATACATACATTTTTTCTGCACATGTAACATATCAGTATTATGTATGATAAACAAAACTTTCTAACATAGAAGATAAAAAAATATAGACCTTTTTTTTCCACGGAATATCTCCATTTATAAGTGCATTAAGTTTACCAAAAATAATGTTAATATTTTTCATGCTTTCATACACATGCTTACTAGTTAAGGGTGTTAGAGTCAATGCATCCTTTAGTAAGCCATTGAAATTCTTTCTTAGCTTATGATAATGGTGGGATTAGTGTAAAAATCTTTAGTGACTTAGATACATTATCTTCTTTCCATGTTTCAATTAAGAAAAGTAAGTGCCATTTTCACAAATGAGGTATGCTCTATACCTTTTAACACTATATCTTATCAAGTTTTTATAAGTTTAGAAGTCATTTATTATGCATAAGAACATGGCACACAACTTAGAAAACTCTTGATAATATGCATTAAATGCTGACACACCTTTATCCCATATCAATTTTAAGTCTCTAATAACAATACCAATAATACATCTATATTATTTCTTGGTTGCTTGGGCCCCAAAATCAATAATGATAATATTATGTACTTGCACTTCATACATATGAAGGAGGGAAATTGTAAATTACCAACATGAAAGGGAATGTGCTATATTTGCTACTTATGTCACCATAAAGAGTTATTCCATTTATATAAAAAGTTAATCATTCTCCATTGAAAATAATTAGCTAGATTATAAAGCCTCCCATTAGATGTTCTCTACTCCATATGCCACACTAAGGTATTAACATTAGACATTGAACCATAGATGTAACAAAAGGTACAAAGCCTTCAAGGAATATTGAGTGCTCATAAAGCTAAAAGCACAAACCCTATTTTATTTATTAATAGTTAAAGTTGCTCTCATTAACATATCAAAATTTTAAATCGTAAAATGGTACCAAATATATATATATCTATTTATATCAAATATCATTGCATTATTAATGGTGTTAAGAAATTAAAGTTAAGTTTTAATCTTAAATACTAATGTTATGGCATAACACATTTTTCTAAACAAAGGTATTGTAAGTTTTCAGGTATCCATGAAAATTTTCAAGGCAATATTCTAGTTCCATTGGTGAAGACATGGAAAGAGAAAAATTCAAGAAATATATACAATATAAGGCCATATAAGTTTATTATTTAGTTTATTTAACTCCAAGGAATACTAAACTCATATAGGTTGGGGCAGCGTCATTCGTGCTTTTGCACATGAATGATGCAATGAAGACTCTCTCCCTTGAGCATATACTTAAATGCCTTGTTAATATCTAAAAATGGCATTTGGTGGGTGATGAACTTTTCCATTTCAAGTTCCTACATACTTATATTATAGATTATCAAACTTTAAATCAATAATGCTAATTCCATGTTTACATTTTTATGTCTAATCCACATTCTTTCATCAAAATTAATTACTACTAATAATTAATGGTAATTGATATATGGAAACATAAATCAAATGTGAGAATATAAAAATGAAATTCATGATTCTTCATTAAAAATAATAATTAATATAAGGAGATATGAATCAAACATGAGATATAAATATGAGAACTAATTATTATTAATGTTTAATGATAATTGTTATAAAAGATATGGATCTAATGTGAGAATCTAAATGTAAAACTTGTTCACTTCAAAAGGATAATGAATTATTTCTAAGTTTTCTAAGAACATAATTAGATAAAATAAGGGAGAAAGTGCCTAGTTCATATGCTTTTTTATAGCTGTGAGAAGATTAATGTGAGGCTTGTAATTATTGAAGAAGGTACCTTTGAGAGTTCTCTCATTTAAGAAATTTATAGGAAGAGTCTTGAATTTGGCATCCTTGTTTAGCATTCTTACAAAAACAACAACACCTTAATCCTATCATCCACAAATTCTATAATTCTTGTATACAACTAAATAATAGTGATAATGTTTATAGGGCCTTTCTTGGAATATGCTTATGTAAGTATTTAAAAATAAAATTTAATAGACGTGATTCTTGCAATTTTGGTATTATACTTTTTTATAATTTATATTTTTCCATAAAAATAGACTACTTTTAAAAAATGCTATGATGCAAAATTTGCAATGAAGTTAAAACCTTTTTTCTTATTTGTTATGTACAAAATCTATACAAAATTAGAAGTTTTTGTGAAAAAATTATAAAATATTATGTACAAATTGTAACTTTTATACTATGTAAAAAAAGAAAACTTGTAAAATTTATTTGAATAATAAAAATAAGAAAAATATGAGGAAATAGAAGAAATTGAGTTTGCCATCTTTCCTTTCTATTCATTTCTTATAAATCCAAATAAAACCATTAATCATTCTTTATTGAAAATAATTAACCAAATTACAAAGCATCCTATTAGAAATTCTTTACTCTGCTTGCCACGGTAAGTTCTTAGCATCCCTAACCTAAGTATTATTAGGAAATCCTATAACACCTTAGTCGAATCTTTTTTAATGATGTTATTATGCTTGTTCAATTCGTAACATGATGCCAAGCATTTTGAACACTTATGCAAGGTTTTATACTTTTTTTTATACAATATGCAATCATTAGGACATGACAAGTCTTCTCATACTCCATAAACATAAAGCATATGATTTCCTTTGCATTTTAAGTATAATATGATAGTTCATTGCCTTCGAAAAGCATGTTTTTCAATAATTATAGTAATATCATGAAACTTTTTTCACTCCACCCATTCCTCATTTTCAAATAAAATAATCTTAACATGGTAGATAATGAAAAAACTAGTAGCCAAAAAGGGAAGAATTGGTTTTTGAAAACTTTTTTGTTTAGTAATAACTTTTCTATTTTAAATGAAAGGGTAGAAGTTTAAAGGAGCAAGCATAGTTATGAACAAGCAAGCAAAACATTTTTCAGCAAATAATTGAACAATCAAATATAATGCATGAAATAAAATGTTGAAAATTAAAAAAGTAAAATAGAGAGATGTACAGACTCTTTATGGAGGTTTGATGATCCAAAAGGAAATGATTTCTAGGTTTATTCTTCTCTCTCAAGCTTAAACAAAAGCTTAAAAGTTATCCATTAGTTTTTTCAACCTTTTTTATGACTTTTTCCTTACTTGATCTTCACTAGGACTTAAGTGATCTCACCTTACAATCCAAGGATTTCCACACTTGATCTTACACAAGGTGATGGAAAAAATATCCATTACTTTATTTTTTTCTATTTTATGACTCTTAGGTGTTACATTTGCTTAATTTCACTGATTAGGCCTTATTTTATAAATTATGATCAATTTTACAATATTGTGAATTTATTTGATAAATGCTAGATTTTAATACTATTTCTATTTTTTAGTTATATCTTAGGTTCCAAATGTCAGATTGAGGCAAACTTTATATTGTTGGAAAGCCAAAAGAGAAAACTATAACTTTTATGTTTTGGTCCAAGCTCAATTCTAGCATTTTAAAGGTCATATATGGTTGAGAAGTTGAGGTCATGTCTCTCCTCCAATTGAACCTATTTTTGTATTTAGGCCATATCTAGAGGTATAGTGGTCCAATTAACCTAAAACCAGTGCTCAAATTTTCACAAGACATACGCCTACAAGTTTTATATTATAGGTTTTCGAAATTACATTAATTTCATAGTCAAAATCTAGTTGGAAGTTAGACTTGCAGGAATTCACTAATTTATCTGATGGGTTTAATTAACTTGTAACAAATGGGTTTAGGTTTCTAAAAGTTATAAAAGCTTTATTATTATAATCCTAAGAGTCATACAATCCTGTTACAATAGGGTTTTAGCTTAATTAAGTTAAATAAATAGGGGAGAAACTCATTAGACTTTAGATTTTACAGAAAAGTTCAGCAACACTAGTTTTCTTTCTTCTTTAGTTTTCTTATTTTCAAGCCATGGAAGGTTAAAGACTCTTGATTGATTCAAGGATTGTAAAGCTCTTCTCTTCAAAAATTATGAGATCTTGATTAGTAATATTGATTTTCTCCTATTGATTTTCCTTTTTCTCCAATTTTTTTATATTGAGTTATTAAGATTACTTGTGTTAAGTACTGATTTAGTATAATTGGTGCTCAATCTCGTGATTTCTATTCTTTTACTATTTGAATGTGAAATTATGGTTAGTTAATTATGGTTTTACATATTAGGACAGAGGGTTAAGGGATTGCTTTAGTGGTATCCAATTTAATTTCCTAAATTAACTAAATTCTATTCTTAAGTCAATTTCAATTTACTTTAAGGCTTTAGCAGTCGCTTAATTCAACTAATCTTGATTGACCAAACTGTAGATGATAGTCTAGTGTAAGATTCATGGATTATTGCAGGGGTTTTGAGTAATCAAAAGTTAAAAAATTAATTGGAATAATAAAATATTTTATGATTTAGGATTAATCCATATTAAAGGCTATCATATCCTTGAATCGACTATTTTTGTATATTGAATTCTTTTTGTTTACTTACTGTTTTACTTATATTTTGTGTTTGTTTTTCTTATTGTTATCATTTTAATTTCATGCAACCAAACCCCCCTAATTCTGAATAATTTTCATTCTACATTTTATCTATACAACATATTGAATTTTGTTTCTATTTTAGCATTCTGTTTCATTGCATTACATATTGTTTGCATTAATTTCTCTCATTCTCTTTGGATCAATGAGTGACAATTGTGTATACATTATTAGCAAACCATTTAGAAAAGATAAAATAAAAAATATTACTTAGGGTATGACCTGGTTGTACCACTATATAGCATTATATTTTTAGCACACTAGTTTTAATCTAATTTTAGTATATTGTGACGTGCATGTCACTAGGTCTCAAGCAATCCTACTTCATAATTTAAGGATTTTTTTCTACCTATAACAAAGCACAATAACTAGCTTGAAGGATTACATAAGAAAGACTCTATACTTCCACTTAATCCTAAACTAGTGAATCAAAGTAATAAAAGAATATCTTAAAAGAGAACTACAAGAATATTAACCTTTTTTTAAGAGTAGATGTACAAGTCTAAAGCTCTAGAAAATAAGACAAATGAAAAATTTTATGCTTGATTTGGAAACTAGGATTTTTGCTCTTATTATTTTCTTTTACCCTTTGCATGTCCTCTTTATAGAAGTTGGAGGCTTGTGATTGTTGGGTAAAATTTGAATTGCTAAAAGAGGCTTGGAGTGAAGCTTAAGTGACTTGATAGCTTACATTATCCTTTCTAGTCATTATTCCTATTACTATCTTGTTTTTTCCAAATAAATATGCCGCTTATTGTTTGCAAGCTAGAGAAAGCTTGCAATTAATAGATTACTATTGTAGATTTATGAAGGATAAGTGTACACATTAGCCCAATTCAAACTTACAACATTTCTTGTGGTGCCTATTGTAACTTATTAACACTTAAATAAAATATATCATTAAAGTATAACTTAGAAAGCAAGAAAAAATTTAGCGTTAGGACAACCACAAATGCTATTCTAAATTATTCTTTTAGTTCATGGGACTTAACTAATTAATTTAATTTTAACTAAGTCTTGAACTTTGCAATAACCAACATATAAACATTTTATCAATGGTTATTTATCTTATTATTAAAACTTCTAGAAATATTTGAAAATTAAGCATTCAAAATTGAAGGGAATATTTCTATAGGCTTTTAGGCCAAAGTATTTTTCAATGAACTTTAAAAAGTGGGCTTCCATATTTTATGGATTTTCAAATAGGCCTTCATATTCTCCTTCTTTTTAATGATAACAACTTGCAAAGTTAAGTATTAGTTAAAAAGAAAGATATATTCTAAGCTCCCTTTTAAAATATGGCTTTTTTATTGTTTAGCTTTCTCTGTTTATCAGTGTTAGCGTAAATGATGTCTTTCTATACTTTACTATCCTTCTCCCTTTTTGGCATCATTAAAAGATTAGAATAGACTAAAACTTGATAATAAGGTCAGTAGTTAAGAAATAAATTTTTGACAAAATGAAACAATAAGGACTAAAACCATAGAGATAATCATTAAAACTTCATCATATAACAGGTTGGACCATATTATTGCATCATTTATCTAGATAATATCATTGCAAATATAGGAAGTATTAAGAAAGTAATAAGGCCTACATTCAAAAAATGTCTTAGATAAATTTAACTAAATGTCTAAAGCTTAGCTAAATGTTTACGAATCTAGGTAAATTATTCTCAGATATAAAGTAAAATATTTATGTTCATGCAAAGTGATGTATGATGCTATTGAAAATCTATTAAAGAAACCAAATCACTAATTTGGCGGGTGGGATATGGTCTTGAGTTATTTAGCTATAAGAGATAGAAAGGCTATAACTTGCTAATTTAGAGTGTTCAATTCAATACGCATATTGGCAAGATAAAACAATAGCTCTTTCACTTCATGCACCTCATACTTTATAAGAGTAACTTTTTCTTCCAACAATTCTAAACTAGAATGCCCCTGCATTTGCTCTTTAGGTAGATTGACAGCAATAGGCATTTCAAGGTTTTCATAAGATGGTCCTTCATAAGGTAGCATGGATAGTGGCATTAAACTTTCAATAACTATTTCCATAATAGACTTTCATTAAATTTCTATAATAGACTCTCATTAAATTCTTCTATCTATTCCTAACTCAATCATAAAACTAAACTTATAAGAGAAATTGTATTAATTAGGATGGATAACCATACCTTTAGGATTAATAAAATGGGAATTTACTTTAGGCATCTAAGCAATTTAAGGTTAAGGAGAAATGGAATACATATCCATACTAATGATAGTAACAAAGGATTCAATTTGGGTAGAAAGACCTATAGTCATATTGTTTGCTTCAACATTGCTTTCATTTTCCTTTAGCCCTTCTTTAGTAAGTGATGTAGGATGAAAGATAAGATTAGGATCAATATTACTTGATTAAAAATTGTCATTAGATCTAATAATCTAATTCTTTAGGAGAATTAGCAAGAATGTCTTCTAACTAAGAGAAAATATTAAGTTTAAAATCATAATCTTCACTATCTTCCTTCTGCTCTTCAATTGATAAGTCTTTTTAAAGGATAAAATAATTATCTGCATTAGAGTTTATTTTTCTTGTCTTAGCCTTTTTCTTTAAGTTTACTTGCTTTTCTAGGACATTAACTTACTTGTTTAAAGAGTTATTTTCAACTTATTTCTTTGGAAGAGAAACTTTAGCTCATTTTTGCAATGGTGAATCATCTTCAAGTATCATAATCTCAATGGTTCCTTCTTCCATATCAATAAGGATATGGTTTTTTTCTTCCTTAGAGGCATTAATTCTAAGGGCATGAACAAATGCTTAAAGATAGTGTAATCTTCTTAAAGTAGATCCTTTGTCTTCACTTATTCTTGAATGATTAATACTTCTTTTTGTTTTCTTTTGGCTTTTCTTTAATCTTTTCTTTAACTCCTCTTCTCTTGCTTCTTTGAAGAAGCAACCTTCTTCCTTTTTCTTTATTTTTGGTGCTTGCTTCTTTAAAGAGTTATTTTATTACTCTTTTCTTCTTATGTTATCATTCTTTTTAATTTTGACAATAGACTCCTTGCTTTTTTAATATTAACATTAATATACATTATTTTAACATACTTTCTCTTACCAATGCCTTGTAATTTAGCACTATAAAACTTTGTTTTAATGATTTTCTTATTTCCTAAGTATTTTTCCTTATTGGCTTATTCTTTTTTAGCTTTTTTCTTGAATACCAATTTTTGTTCCTCCTTTTTGTGTTCATTTTCTTACTTTTCTTGCTTATCTTCTTCTTAATCATAGTTCAAGCTAGTAAGTCATTGGCTTGTCATAATGTTCCTAGAAGAGATTTTGTTTCCTTTTTGTTTTGATAGAAAGTCACTGAAATACTTGTAAATTCAAGCAATCACCATCAAATAAGCTAATCATGCATTACCTTTAAGTCTATTAGCAACGATCTTTTATGTAACAATGTGACCTAGATTAAGCTTGAAATTTGTCTTCATCACCCACTTCATGAAAGCTTTGAAGTTGGTAAAAATGTTGACAGTGCCTTTTTTATGATGTAGCATGTGGCATATATAGTAGTGAAGTACCTTTTGTCCTTGTTGAGCATGTACTTGAGAACATTTTTATCTACCCTTATTTTATAGATTTTGTCAATCCACCTTTTTTGATTGTAACTCTAAACCCCTAAATCTTCTTTGTTTGGATGAATAAGGGCACCTTCATTTGGAACTTCAAGGATCCTGTTCATGATTTTTGTAGTAAGTTCTCATTCCCTGCCATTCATGAACATTACTGGCATATTGCCATTTATAGATATTTTCATTTAAGTTAAAAAGAGATTACCAAACCATTTCTTGAATCCATTGAAAGTGGTTAACTTTTGCATCTAATAGGGATTTCTCATTAGCAAGCTTTTGAGTGATGCATACTTGATCTTTGTAAGTAACACCATAATATCTTTTCATAGCATAAATTTTGAAGAGATTTCTAGGAAATATGATAGCTTCTTCCACTATATTTTGGTAGGATAGTGCTTAGACTAAAGATTTTGATGAATAAACAATTTGGGTGATAATTTGGTATTTATAAAAAGGTTCCAAACTAGAAAATGATTTATAGGCTTGAGAATGAAGAAAGGCATTGTTTAATTTAAGAGAGAATTTTCATGAAAGATGAATATAACCAAATGTATTTTGATAAAGTGTCAAAATTTGTTATAGGAAAGGGGAAAGTTTTAGTTAGGTTGAAGAAGCACATGAATATTTTTTTAAAAAAATTATTATTTCTAAAAGAATTATAATTGTTAAGGAGTTATATTTTAAAAAATTAAAATTAAAGAAAAAATAATATCTAAGAGAATTTTTTCAAATATTTAATTTAAAGCGTAAAAAAGAAATTTATTTAAATCAAAGAGAGAGAACTAAAATCAATTTAAAAGAACTCCATAAAAATGAATTTTTATTAGGAAAGAAAAATGATAATTGAAGAGATAAAGTGATAAATTGGGATAATGAATGAAAGAGATAGATATAATAATGAAAAATAGTTTTCAAGGTGAAAATGTGTGAGAGAGAAAAAATTATGATTGACATTAAAATGGCAATGAATAGGAAGGCATGAAGAGGAATTTGCAATTGGACTTTCTAATCCCACTAATTTCAAATGAGCAACCTAAATTTAAACCATCAATCTCAGTAAGCAACTTCAGCAATCATTTGCTTGTTTGCTAAATAACCAACCACTTGCTCCTTCACAGATTTTCAAATGTCATGAACAAAATTATGCATGAATGTATGATACTTTTTAAATATTCATTTAAGACTAATCATGCCAAGTTCTTTTCTGATAATGCAAAAAATGATCTTTAAGGAGGGATTTTATACAAATATCTACTAATTAATTTTCAATATTTATAAAATTTAGCTTAATATCTCTTATTTGAACATAGTCTTTAATGAAATGATACTTAATCTTTACATGCTTAATCCTAGAATATTGCATGGAATTTTGGGTGAGATTTATGGCATTAGTGTTATCACAAAGAATAGGAATATGATCAAAATTCAAATCATAATCACCAAGTTGTTGTTTTATTAATAAAATTTGAGTGTAACAACTTCTAACTGCCATATATTTGACTCTAGTTGTTGAAAAAGCAACTACGGTTTGCTTCTTGCTATGCCATGAAACAAGACATTGACTTAAAAAGTGACATGATTCACTTGTGCTCTTTCTATCAAGTTTTCATCTAGCAAATTTAGTATTTAAGTATCCAACTAAATCAAAAGCATTAGTTTTAAGATACCACATAACATAATCCTTTATATGAAGCAGTACCTAAAAATTCTTTTCATGACATAAAGATAAGATTCTTTGGGACTAGATTAATACCTTATACACATGCATACATTAAACATAATATCTAATTTATATGTGATTAAAAAAAGAAATAAACTAACTAAACCTTGATACCACTTTTTATTAACTAGCTTACCTTTCTTATCTTTGTCAAGTTTAATAGATAGATCTTAAGAATGCCAAGGATCTTTACATTTTCCACCTTGAAACTTTCTAAAATATATTTAGTGTATTTTGCTTGATTAATGAATATTCTATCATTGGTTTGCTTCAATTATAGTCCAAGGAAGAAAGTGAGTTCTCCTATTATGCTCATTACAAACTCCCTTTTTATAAGATTAGAAAATTCCTTGCATAAAAGCTCATTAGTAAATCCAAAAATATTATTATCAATATATATTTACACAATTAATATATTATTCTTAATGTTTTTAATGAAAAGTTTTATGTCCACTTTTCCTTATGAAAAACCATTTTCTATAAAGAATTTGCTAAGTCTTTCATACCAAACTTTAGGAACTTGCTTTAAAACCATATAAAGCTTTAATGAATTTGAAAAAATGACTAGGTTTTTCTTAATTTTCAAATTTGGGTATTTTTCCACATATACTTCTTCATTTAGATAACCATTCAAGAAAGCATTTTTAACATTCATTTAATATAATTTGGATTTCTCGAATGATGCAAATGAAAGAAACATTCTAATAGATTCAGGTCTAGTTATAGGGTTATAAGTTTTATCATAGTCAATACCTTCTTATCGATTATACCCTTGAGCTATTAACTTTGCTTTATTTCTTTTCACTTTTTTTAATTAATCAAGCTTGTTATGAAATACTCATTTTGCACTAATGATTGAATTATTAACTAGTTTAGGAGTATGCTTTTATAATTTATTCTTTTTAAATTGATCAAGTTTTTCTCACATTGAACCCAACTTTTACCAAGTAATGCATCACTGACATTTTTTTAGTTCTATTTAAGAGAGAAAAGCATTATCGTTAGTATTCCTTTAATGAAATCTAGTTTGCCTTCCTTTTGAAAGGTTTCCAATGATATATTCCATGGGATAATTTGGCATGTGTTTCTATTCTCTTGGAGGATTTATGTTTCATAAACTTATTTATTTGTTAGATTTGGTTGCTTCTCTAGATTATTGGTAGCTTGCTTATTCGAGTTGTTAAGTTGCTCCTTTGAGCAGATATCACCATTCTATTCATGTATTTTTCTTTTATGACTATAATGTTGAGAAATATAGTTGAGCTTTTCATAAAAATTACAAGAAATAATTGAATAAGAAGAACTAATAGCTTTCACAAAGTAATTCTTGTGATATTTTGCTTTATTCCCATAAATATATGTGATTTTTTCTTTATCAAAAGGAAATTTTTGTGTTCCCAAAAAAGCATTTTTTTTTACTTTTAACAAAAATAAGTAAGATTATTTTTCAATGAAATCATTTCTTTAAAAAAATATTTTTATTTTTTAAAATTTTTATTTTTATTTTTCAAATAATTTGCTTTCATTTTGAAAGAAGTTCTTACTGATTAATTTTCTTGAAATAAAATTTTATTTTTATTTTTAAAATCATTAACCTCTTTTGATAAAATATATTTTTCTTCTTTTAAACTATCAAGTTTTTTTTTTGAAAGAAGTGTTCTTTAAAAGAAGAATGTTACCTTCCTCTTTAAGATTTTTAACTTCTTTTGCAAAATCTTCTTTTTCTTTTTTTAAAGATTCAAGTTTTGTTAACAAAGAAGATTTTTCTTCAACAATTATGAAATAATTTTTTATGAATTCATGGGAATCAATAAGTAAACTATCAAAAGTTTTTTTCCAATCACCATTTGATAAATAAGTTTTAAGATAGTTAAAAGTTACTTTACTTTTTTAATCATTTGCCATGAAGCATGTGTTTGTTACTTCATTATCTTTTTCAGATGATATGTACTCATCATCCCAAGATACCGTTATTACTCTTTTCTTTTTATGACATTTGCTCAAACCTTCTTTTAAGATTTGGACATTTGGTCCTTTTATGACCTAGTTTCTTGCATTCATAGCAAGTTAGTTATTGGTTTCTTATTTCTCTTTAGAACTGTTCCTTCTACATAAGAGATCTGAATTTCTCTAATCTTTTTCTTTATTATATTAAGAGAAACCTTTTTCCTAAGCATACCATTTCTTCACTTTCATTTACGATTTTAGGTAATTTTTTTTCTTTATCTCTTAAAGAAGCAACTTTTAAAGTAATATTTTTCATTTTCATTTCATCAGAATTCCTTAAAAGGGTATTTTCATATGTGATAAATTTTCTTGTTAACTTATCATAATTTAGAGTTTCAAGGTTGTTGCCTTAGGTAATTGAATCAACTTTAACTACCATGACTTTGGAAGAATATAAAGGATTTAAGATAATATCAAGTTCGAGAATGATTCTTCCAATAAATTGAAGATCATATACAATAGTAGTGAGGTTTTCAAACATAGGCTCTAATTTTTCATCCTCTTCCATATGAAGGAGTTCAAACTCTTGCATGAGAATATTCAACCAGTTAAAACTTACTTTGTTTCTTTAAAAAAGATCCTAAGTTTATCTTATATATCTTTAGTGGAGATATAATTTGACATCTTTTATAATTCTTTGGAGGAGATGGCACAAATTATGGCATTTATAGCTTTTGCATAAAGATTATATTTCTTTTTGTTGGCCTTACCTTATTCAGATTTTGGCTTGGGAACTTGTATTCTTCCATTATCCTTCATGGGGATTGAAGCTCCATTTTTAATGATATTCCATAAATTTGTGTCTAAGGCTTTTAAGAAGATCTTCATTTTGTATTTCCAGCAAACATAGTTAGCACTAATAAAAAGAGGTAGTCTAGCAGTGAAGCATCCTTCTAGACCATGTGTTATAGCCACTAGATCCATTTTGCCCCTATAAGATCTTTACTCAAGGTAATTAAGCTTAATAGAAATGAAATCATGCTTTGATGCTAATTAAAAAGAAATGCACTTAAAAAAGGCTAAATTGGAATTTTTTTTTAAAATATTTAGTAAAACTTTTTCTATTTTAAATAAGCAATTGGAAGTTTAAATAAGCAAGCGTAGTTATAAACAAGCAAGTAGAACCTTTTTAAGAAAAAAATTGAATAACAAATATAATGCAAGAAATAAAATATTTAAAATTAAAAACAAAGGTATAGAGATGTGCAAAGTCTTTATAAAGGTTCAATAGTCCAAAAGGAAATACCTTTTAAGTTTACTTCTCTTTCCTAAGCTTAAATAAAAACTTAAGGGTTATCTACTAGCTTTTTTGACTCTTTTTACAACCTTATCCTCACTTAATCTTTACTAGGATTCAAGTGATCTCACCTCAAAATTTAAGAATTTTCACATTTAATCTTACACTGGGACTCAAACAATTCTATCTCATAATTTGAGGAATTTTTCCACCTATTACAAGGCATAACAACTAGCTTAAAGGATTATACATGAAAGACCCCTCACTTTCACTCAATGATAATCTAGTAAACAAAAGCAATGAAAGAAAATCTTAAAAGAGATTTTCTAGAATATCAAATTCTCTCTAAAAGTTGATATACAAGTCTTAAGCTCTAGACAATAAGGCGAATAAAGACTTTTAAGCTTGATTTGGAAACTTAGATTTTGTTTTTATTATTTTCTCTTGCCCTATGCATGTCTTATTTATAGAAATTAGACGCTTGTGATTGATGGATAGAATTTGAACTACCAAGAGAGGCTTGGAGTGGAATCTATGTGACTTAACAACTTGCATTATCCTTTCTAGCTATTATTCCTTTTGCTGTCTAGTTTTCTTTAGAGAAGCATGCTACTTATTTGTTCATTGACTAGAGAAAGCTCACAATTAATGGATTATTGCTACAAATTTGTGAAAGATAAGTGTACACATTAGCCCAATTCAAACTTGCAATGTTTTTTGTGGTGCCTACAATGACACATCAACATTTAAATAAAATATATCATTAAAGTACAACATGGAGAGTAAGAAAAAAAATTAAAGTTAGGATAACCATAAATCCCATTCTAGAATATTCTTTTAGTTTGTAGGATTTAACTATTAGTTCAATTTTAGCTATGTAAGTTTCTTTTAGTTTCTTAATCAAAATTGGTAATAGTGTCTTGCCTAAATAGTATAATTAGAAATATCCTTTTCAATCAAGTTTCAAAGTAAGTTATGTATTTTTAAAATGTCTAATGTACACTTTATATGTTCTATTCGATAATGTTCAATTTTCATTAAGTCTTATTCAATTTTATTTAAAAGCTTTCCTCTTTTTTGTTTCTTTTTCTATTATAAATATATTTAAACTTTACAATAACTAACATAGAACCATTTTATCCAATGTTTACTTATCTTATTAATAAAACCTTCTAGAAATATTTGAAAACTAACCATGTAAAACTTGAATGGAATATGTCCATGAACTATTGGCCCAAAGCACTTTCAAATGGACTTTAAAGGTTGGGCTTCCACATTTTATGGCTTTTTCAAATAGGCTTCCACAGATAATCGTGTGAATTTAGTGCAACCTGGATACAATGGAATTTCTACATTAGTCAATAAGTTATTAAGGATATGCTTATGCTCTATAAAATTATTTGCAACATCATGCACCATATCCTCTAAGTAAGTATTGTAACCCTCATCTTCAAAATTAATAGGCATGCTACATAATTCACTTTCACCATGTCATATTCATTGTGTAAAATTAGTATACATGTTATGGATAAATAAATGATCTCATAGTTATTGAGCTTTCCTTTCTTAACATAACAACATTTAACATAAGGGTGCCTTATAAGCTCATCATTAAATTGTTGGAATTCAGATTATCATACATAGCGGAAATTTGAAAACTTGATCTGAATTCTACTTAGGATCCATGCAAAAGACATAAATCAATGATTAGGGTTTTATCTATTGAGCACTCGTGTTTCTACTAATCAAAACTTGAGAGAATGGATGAATCAAACGCTGACCAAAAGGTACATCATCTCTACGGTATTCACATGGAGTGAATAACAGCCTCTCACCCTCCACGAATATGCTAGGATGCATTTCTCTCTCTAGGATTTAGGATTGAGTATTTTCTTAGTGATTTAGGATTTTAGGAGCTTATGTGCGTGTGTAAAAGTGCTGCTCTCAAGTCCCTTTTTATAGAACTTAGGCAAGCCACAATCCTAGTCCTACTAGGATAACGCCTCCAAAATCCTATTCACACTTAGCAACTCATCTTATCCTTATCTTAGAGAGAGTGAGGAGAGATAGGACCTATCTATTAATTATCTAATATTATATAATAATATTATCTCATAATATAAATATCTTAATATTTAGATAATTGCATATAGTTGTCAAATATTAAAATAATATTATCTCATAATATATTTATCTAATATCTGATAACATAATTATTTGATATTACTTTAATATCAAATAATATCACATAATATATATATATATATATATATATATATATATATATATATATATATATATATATATATATATATATTACGTGAACAATATATTATTATTCTTAATAATAATATCTATGCATGAAAATAAGTCTAATTAATTGGATATTAATATAATTAAAGTCCAATTAATTATTATCTTATTCCTACTCCTTTGTGTGACCTTGTAGGTTCTTGCTACGTTAACAATGACTCATTATTGAGCCATAGACAGTGAATAGCATCTAGCAATACATCACTGCCACTCAAGTAGTAAAAATATCTATGATTTAACATTCACCTAATACATGATCAATGCTTTACATCATAATCCCTTTTGTAATAATATTCAAATTGAATTGGAGGCATGGAGTGTGTCATCCACGTCAATGTTCAATTTATATTTCTTGATACTGAGTAGACTTCAAAATAAATGATCAATATCACATATTAATCCATTTGAGCATAGCCATGCATTTCTAAGTCTTACTCAATCAAGGGGCCTAAGGATATATATCTTTTTTTATAAGAGTAATAAAATCCCATCTACATCACCACTTCTCTCTGCATGATTTGTGACACACCCAATCAACGCCCTACTAGTCATCCCGATTAAAGGTAACATAAGATGACATTAAAGTGAGTAACCCCTCATGTAAGGAACTGTAGTGACTTCAGGTCAAAGGACTATATACAATTTTGACCATATGAGAACTACTAATGACACAAGTCTTATCCATGCAGTATTCTCATAATGGGCCAATTCAATACATTTGTTCACTAATAATGTACTCATGTATTGACTTGATATTACATATCCATGATTCATAATCATCAGTTACTATACATGCTAGTCTCGATGTACTATTACTATCTTTTGTCGTAATAATATTTGACTAAGGGCATTTTAGGAATAGTAAAACTATTCCAGGGATAATTATTATATTAAGTTATAAATTGCGTAAAAATTGAAAACAAAATATAATAATTGCATTGCCTAAAATAAAACATAATACATTATATATTATTTTAATCACTATATGATTGGTTCCTAGGACACACACTAATATAAATTCCCTTATTGAAGTAACTATAAATTTAATGAACTCCTTAATTGTATTTGCATATTTATCACTAAGTCAATAAACACAAATCCATCCTTGATTCATGATTAGCTAATCTAGTAAAAAACATATTCATAAGAATATGAAGCAAATCCTATATCATCCTAAATTATACGTATTCTCAGCATGAATCCTAAACCTAAACACATTTATACATTTACATCCATGCTTTTATGTGTAGTTTATTTCATTTGTTATGGTCTATATTCATAAGTCAACAAAGCATCAAAAGGGGTACTACTGATACATCTAAACCTCAACCTTAATTATCCTAAGTTAAAGATTTTCTTAGCATTAACCTTAAATCTAAACAAATCTATACATTTATATGCAAACTTTTGTATGTAATTCATTTCATGCATAAGATTATAGTGCATATTTATGAGCTAACAGAGTATAAAAAAAACACTACCAATATATCTGAGCCTTTAACCTAAATCATTCTAGGCTTAGGATCTTGAAAGCATAAACAAAAAACTAAAACAACACCACACCTTTAGAATGAAAATATTAAAACATATATCATAAGATCAAGATATTTGTGAGTATACCTTGTTAGAAATAAAGAGTCAATAAAAAATTTAAGCTTTTTAATTCTTTTGGAGTTCTTTTTAAGCTTAAGAGAGCTTCATAATAGATGAAATTTAGGTCTAAAAATGGCATCATAGCATTTTAATATTTTATTTCATTTTCCTACAACCATTTTGTAATTTTGTTAGTGTGAATGCAACAATGCACGGTGATATCATTTAACTTACATGTCAATTATTTATTAAAAATCAACATCTAAAGTGTGTTTAGGTTAAAAAAATACATTGATCTTTACAATTTAGTTTTATATAAAACACTATCGACCAAAACAAGACAACAGTCCTACTAATGAATATTTAACATTAATCAACTAGAAAATTGAACATCTAATTTATAATAAAAGATGTTAGTTATTTAAAAGGCTCATTATAATAATTTAAGATGTTGGTTATGTAAAAAAATCAATGCCTTTTTCTTGGGGTAATTTTTTTATCTAATTCTATAATGCAACAATGAATATATAAACAACAACAAACATTTTATGTATATTCATCATAAATTAAGACGTTGGTTATTAAACAAAACTTTTGCATCTTTTCTTTACAATTTTTTTAATATAAGTTACATTATCTGCAATCCAAAGCAATAATTTTACACATTTAGTATAAATTAAGACATTAGGGGCTAATGTTTTCTTTTTGGGGAAGAATTTTTTTATACAAGCAAGTACAAATAACAATAAATCTAATGTAAATTTAAAAATAAATTAGAAAAGAGATAAATAATTTTAAAAATATATTCAACAATTTTATTTGTTTTCATATCATTAAAGCAACAAATACATTTAAAACATTATCATTTACAATAAACAATATGTATAAAATCTACACTTTAAATTTATAAAAGATAAAGATATATAGAAATATATAAATTTTAATATTAGTCTATGCGGATTTGGCTTATCCTCTTTAATAAAGCTTTATTCAAATTTCAATTTGAATCTTGGCAATCATATATTTATAAATAAGAATGGACTTACTGTAATGTCCCGAATTTTCAATTCTATTATTTGAATCTTTAATTTCTAAGGCTGTAGAAACGAAGAGCATGTTTGAATTAGCCTGGTGGGTGAATCTCAAGTTGAAAGGAATTAAGTGTAAGGGTAAATGAAATTTTGAAGGAAAAGGATAGTAGGGAAAGAATTAATTTCCCTAAATAGTATGAATGATCAGAGGAGGTTGGAAAACCCTAAAAGGGGAGGTTGTCTAAGTCTGATAGTGTAAGGAATTTTAAATAGACAGAAACCCTATGGACTAATTTGCAAAAGTGTAGAATCGAGTGTGGTTAAAGTGAAAATAATTAAGGATTTAGGATCTAATATGAATAACTAAGAGTTTGGGGTGCAATATGTGATTTTAATTAGTGTGACCAATGGATTTATGACAAGTGTCATTATTAGAAAAAATAATTGCAAGAATAGCCTTACTTTTGGTGAAAAAAGGACTAAAATACCCTTGGGAACCTCAAAAAAGACCAAAATGCCCCTAGAGCTTCATGAAGACTCTCCTCTCCTCTCCACTTTTCTAAAAGCTGCAGAAAATCTCCATGAAAACTCCAAAACGTGCAAGAGAGAGAGAGAAAGAGAGAGAAAGTTTCTTTTGAGTTTTTCACCCAAAAATACCAAGATTCAAGCTAAGGTGTAGAAGGGAAAATTGCTCCTCTCATCAAGCTCTATCTATTGGTGTCTCTAGATTGAAGAAAAACCCAAGTTTGATTAAGTTTGGGGAGCTCCAAGTGAGGATTTTCAAGTTGCACTAAGAGGTAAAAATGTTCTCCTCTAAGAGCTCTTTATTGTACTCTTCTTAGTTTCTTGAAATCTTGAGGTTGGTGTGGTTAAGGGTGATTGAACATGGAGTTTAGGATGATTTGAATATGTTTAATGGTGTTTTAGATGTTGTTATGTTAAGCTATGGCTTTGGTTTAGTGTGAAAAGAGCAAGAAACATGATGAACACATTTGGGTTTTAGAGGTATAATGATGCATGTGTAGAGTTGGCATGGTATGTTGGGAACTTGGCTAAAATGATGAAGTTAGAATAATTTCTATGAAGCCTAAAGCCTATGAAAGATGAAACTTTGAGTTGTGAAAGTGTTTATGTGCATTTTTTCCTTTTGAGAAGCCAAAACTATAGATATGAAAAAGAAGGAAGGAAGGAGTTTTAGCTGTTTATTGTGTTTTCGGAGGATCAGCAAGGTACACGGGGTAGAACACGGCCCGTGTTGTACCCCGTGTTCTTCGTCGAAGCTGATCAGTGTGCTACACGGGGTGCAACACTCCCCGTGTTTACCTCAGGACTGAAGGGCAGTAAGGTACACGGGGTAGAACACGGCCCGTGTTCACCCCCGTGTTCTTTGTCGAGTAGCCCAGAAGTGAACCAGTAAGGAACACGGCCATGAACACGGGGTATGGGACCCCCGTGTTCTTTGTTAAGTGAGCTTTTTGGCTTTAATTCTTCATGTTTTGCATGGCTTTATCCCTGGGTACTTTTCTAATGTTCTTATGTGTCATCACAAGGCTTGAAAACAAAGTATAGAGCATCTAAGTATGCATTTAATTAAGTGGAGAAAGTAAAGAATACATGAGGATTAGGGAAAATGATAATGTTCTAATATAAGCTATGATGTGTATTTGTATAGACTAAAGAGTGACAACTTGCCAACTTGCAAAGGCAAGAGGAAGTATAAAAGAGTTTTTAAGTGAGAGCAAAGGGAACATCACATTGGAAGCTTGTGAAAGGTAGCTAGCTTCATCCTTAAGCTGTTTTCTATTTACATGATTTTCTGTATTTTATGCCATTGTATGGAATGTGTATGGAATTGTTGTGGCACAACCCGAGAAGACAGTAGAATACTGTGTTTGGCCTATGGCTCGGGATCCTCGGGGATAATAGTGCATTTGTTGTATGTGGTACCTATGGCCAGGACCTCGGGAAGACAGTGTGATACTGTGTTAGGCCTTTTGGCTCGGGAACCCCGGGAAGACGGCGTGATGCTATATATGAGGCCTAGGTACGATTATCTGTGATAGCTATCTAGATATTGAGATAAATCCTTGAATGAACTTGATGATTGCTGTGTGAAATGCATATTTCCTACAATGGTATGGCATTGAATATGATGATAATCGATTAATTGATTTCAAAACGTATGTTTTATTTGCTTAAGGATCTGGAATGGCTTGAAATGTTTTTATGGCAATGCTAGCTACTGGGAAACTTTGTTTCTTATGTTTTCTGTATTGTTATTAACCATTCCAGGTGATGCTTCCAAAGGCTCTCATGATAGAGGACAATGATATTTTTGAAGTTGTAAACGTTTATATAGTTGGTGATATTGTATGTGACGGATGTATATTTTGTAAATTGAACTTTTGTATAATTATATGACTTTTGCTCATGTGTATAAAGTACAGAATTTTGAGATTTTCCGTATTAGCTTGAGGTAGATGGCGAATGAGTGCGTAATAATCATCTAGTAATTGAGGAATAAGGTGTTAATAAGTAAGGGAGTTACATTTTGGTATCAGAGCATGTTTTAGGGCCTTGTTGTATATGTGAGAATATCTGTTTTCTTAATTGGAGTTGGTTGTTGCGTAAATGGAAGTGTATTAGTATTGGATATTTCAGATAAGCATGGCTGGTAGAGGTAGGAAAAGAAAAGATACTAGTGAAGGGGGGAGTGATGAGATGGCCCATGCTATGGCCTCTATAGCTCAAGTGCTACAAAGACTTGAGCAAAGGTTTGATCAAGGGGATCAACAACATCAACCCCAAGAGATTGGACCTACTCAAACTGAGGAGGAGGTGCAGGCTAATAAATTAGCCAAGTTAGTAAACCAATTCAGAAAGATGAACCCTCCCACCTTTAATGGAAAAGTCGGTCCCGGTGGAGCAGAAAACTGGATTAGAGAAATCCAGAAGATCTTTGGCCTGGTGCCTTGCAACTCTGAGCAAAGAGTACAGTTAGCTACTTTCCAACTATATGAGGAGGCGGAGTATTGGTGGGAAAGTACTAAACAAATGATGTTGAATAGAGAACAGCCCTTGAATTGGGAAAATTTTACGGCAGCTTTCTCTGAACAATATTTGCCTGAAATTATTTGGGACCAGAAGGAGTGCAAATTTTTAGATTTGCAGCAAACTGAAGATATGGACACAGAAGAGTTTTTAACCAAGTTTGAGGAGATGTCTAAGTTCTCTAGATATTTGAGGGATCATTACAATGAAGCATAGAAGTGCATGAGATTAGAAAGAGCTATTAAACCTGAAATAGCCATTTCTATCACCGGCCAAAGAATCAGAAGTTATCCGAAATTGGTAAGCGCCATTAGAGCCATTGATGCTGCGTTGAAAAAGAAGAAGTCCTTGGAAGGTGATTCTTCTAAGAAAAGAGCTAGTGGCGAATTTCAAAAGGGTAAGGGTAGGAGTTGGAGTGATAGAAGGCCACGAACCTTCAATCCCACCTTCCAGGAGTCAATCCCTTGCTTTTAGGCCTCCAATTCAGTCTTCTCCTCAATCTTTTGTTAGTAATAGGCCATGTAATTTATGTGGTAGATTTCATGGTAATGAAACTTGTCCTATGAAAGTATGCTATAATTGTAAGAAACCGGGACATATAGCTAGACATTGTAGAGTTGGGAAAGAAGAGTCTTCTTCAGGATCTTGCCCGGCCGTGTCATCTAGGTCTAACCAATCGAGATCAAGTGGTGGTCAAGGAAGACCCCCAACCCAAGGTCGAGTATTTGCCTTATCCAAAGAGGAGGCCAGAAAATTACCTGAACTCATCCAAGGTATAATAACATTATGTGGTTCTTTAGTAAATGCTATGTTTGATTCAGGTGCTTCTCATTCCTTTATTTCTTATGAATGTGTGGGACGTTTGAATCTGATTCCTGAGACTTTGACATATCATATGATTGTGAATACCCCCACAGGAAACCAAGTTGTGACTTCAGATGTTTGTTTGAATTGTGTGATACAGTATGAGAGTACATGCAGTGTTCTTGATTTGATATGCCTACCATTGCATGATATTGATGTAATTATCGGCATGGATTGGTTATCCGCCAATCGTGTTGTGCTTGATTGTTCTAGAAAGACTGTATCTGTATGTTCTGATATGCTTGTGGATATGGAAATATCTTGTTCTGTGTTATCTATGGAAAACATGTTCCTAAAACTATACCCGTGCAGAGAGTAGTCTGGAAAGTGATGCTAAAGGGTTTATGATTTTCTTTGCTGCACAAGCTGAGTGTGATGAAGATATAAGGGAAATACCTGTAGTTAGGGAATATGCTGATGTATTCCCTAAGGATTTTCGTGGATTACCCCTTGATAGAGAAGTGGAATTTGCGATTGACCTAGTACCGGGTTCGGCCCCAATTTCCAAGACTCCGTACAGAATGGCTCCAGCAGAGTTAGTAGAACTCAAGAAGCAGATAGAGGAACTATTGGAAAAGGGATTTATTCGACCTAGTGTATCTCCCTAGGGTGCACTAGTTTTGTTTGTTAAGAAAAAGGATGGGAGTTTAAGGTTATGTATTGACTACAGGCAGCTAAATAAGGTGACAATTAAAAATAAATATCCTTTGCCTAGAATAGATGATTTGTTAGATCAATTGGTGGGTGCTACTGTTTTCTCAAAATTGATTTAAATCTGGATACCACCAATTGAAAATTAAAAATGAAGATGTACCGAAAACTGCATTTAGAACTAGATATGGTCATTATGAGTTTCTTGTTATGCCTTTTAGATTGACAAATGCACCAGCTATTTTTATGGATTACATGAACAGAATTTTTCGACCATACCTAGATCAATTTGTAGTTGTATTTATAGATGACATACTCATTTATTCTAAGACATTGGAAGAACATGAAACTCATTTACATATAGTCTTGCAAACTTTGAGAGAAAAGAGACTATATGCAAAGTTAAGTAAATGTGAGTTTTGGTTGCCTGAGGTCAAATTTTTGGGGCACGTAGTGTCTAAAGATGAAGTGTCTGTTGATCCACACAAAGTGGAAGCGGTACTGGAGTGGGAAAGGCCCAGAACGGTGACAGAAATAAGGAGCTTTTCTTGGCCTGGCAGGGTACTACAGTGCGCTTATATCCAAAGTTTCTCTCAGTTAGCCTTGCTGTTAACCAGATTAACAAGGAAGGAACAACCGTTTGTGTGGATAGATAGATGTGAGCAAAGTTTTCAAGAGCTAAAAAATAGATTGACTTCTGCCCCAGTGTTGATAATTCCTGATTCTAGTAAGCTGTTTACGATTTACAGTGATGCTTCTAAAAAGGGGTTAGGGTGTGTGTTGATGCAGGAAGGAAAAGTAGTTGCTTACGCATCCAGACAGTTGAGACCTCATGAGGAGAATTATCCTACACATGATTTAGAGTTAGCAGCTGTTGTTTTTGCATTAAAGATTTGGAGGCATTATTTGTATGGTACACAGTTTGAGGTGTTTACGAACCATAAAAGTCTCAAATACCTTTTTGATCAGAAAGAGCTGAATATGAGACAAAGAAGATGGTTAGAATTTCTGAAGGATTATGATTTTACTCTTAAATACCATCCAGGAAAAGCAAATGTGGTGGCGGGATGCACTTAGTAAAAATCCATACATATGGCGTCAATAATGGTAGAAGAGTATAAGTTGCTTGAGGAAATCAGGGATTTAATTCTGAATGTATCTGAAAAATCTGGAGTGTTGATGGTTAGTGAAGTCAGAATTGTTAGTAACCTGGAAGAGAGGATTAAAGAGGCTTTAGAAAGAGATGAATTGGCTAAAAGAAGAATGGAGCAATTAGGGCAAGAAGAAGCCAAGGATTTTAGCATATCTGGAGATGGATTGCTTAGATTCAAGGATAGAGTTTATATACCTGATGATGATGGTTTGAGGGGTGAAATTATGGAAGAGGCTCACAAAAGTAAATATACTATTCATCCTGGAGTAATTAAGATGTATCAAGATTTGAAGAAAAACTTTTGGTGGCCCGGAATGAAATCTGATGTCACCCAATTTGTGTCTAAGTGTTTGACATGTCAAAGAGTTAAAATAGAACATCAAAGACCAGCTAGATTATTGCATCCTTTAGATATTCCTGAATGGAAGTGGGACAGTATAGCCATGGATTTTATAGTAGGACTTCCAAGATCATCCGCTGGGAATGATAGTATATGGGGATTGTAGATAGGCTTACAAAATCTGCTCATTTCTTGGCTATTAAGATTACGTATTCTTTAGATAAGTTAGCTAGAATTTATATTAATGAAGTTGTTAGACTGCATGGGGTACCTAATAGTATTATATCTGATAGAGACCCTAGATTCACTTCTAGATTTTGGAGAGCTTTGCAGGAAGCAATGGGTACGAAGCTAAGGTTTAGTACTGCATATCACCCACAAACAAATGGACAAACAGAAAGAACCATACAGACGTTGGAAGATATGTTAAGGTCCTGTGTGCTAGAAATGAAAGGGAATTGGGATTCATATTTGCCATTAGCTGAATTTGCTTATAATAATAGTTTTCATGCTAGCATACAAATGGCACCATATGAAGCATTGTATGGTAGAAAGTGTAGATCTCCTTTGTGCTGGGTAGAATTGAATGAAAGAACTATCTTGGGGCCAGAATTAGTGGATCAAACCACTCAGCAAATAAAACTCATCAAAGAAAGATCACTAGCAGCACAAAGTCGTCAAAAAAGTTATGCAGATAAGAGGAGACGACCCCTAGAATTTGAGGTGGATGATTATGTCTTTCTCAGAGTAACTCCAGTTACGGGTATAGGTAGATCACTCAGAGTTAAGAAACTTCATCCCAGGTATGTTGGTCCATTTCAGATCATTGAGAGAGTGGGACCATTAGCATACAGAATTGCCTTGCCTCCTGAATTGTCACAATTGCATGATGTGTTTCATGTTTCTCAGTTGAAAAAGTATCATCCGGATCCCACCCATGTTATAAATTATGAAGGATTGAGAATACATGAAAACTTATCATTCACTTTAGAACCAGAAAGAATCTTTGATGAAATAATACGGATCTTGAATTGGATTTGAAACAACAAAAAATGGAAAAAGATGGAGGATGGGCTCCACAATCACGGATTGATAAGCCGAAGGAAAGATCGCCACAAGAGGAGGTCTCTTGATAAGATCAAGGATAATTGGCTCACTCAAGAACCTAAGAGTCACAAGCTCTCAAATCTCAAATTGTATTCAAAACTGAATAAAAATATGTTTACAAGAGCTTATATATGACCAGCCCCCATAAGCAAACCCTAATGGGCCTTGTACACTAATAAGCCCAATTCTAAGTGACCCAAATAAAATAACAAGTCTTCTGCCAAAATAAATCTAAAAACAAGTCTTGGCCCATAAGGCCCATTTATTACAAAAATGCTAAACTAACTAAATACTAATGGATTCATTGGAGCCCAAGTCTTCCAAATACACGCAATTGAGCATCTTGGACTCTTCCGACTCCAAATTGGGCCTTCTTTCAAATATGGCAGCAACCATCTTCTCTAGATCTTCATTAATTCTCTTTGCCTTTGCTCTTGTCATTGGTCCTTGAAGCTCTTCCAATGCCTTCAGACCTTTGTCTTCCATTGGCCTTCTTAGATTCTCATCAACCCCTCCTTCTTCAAGAGAATTCGCCCTCAATTTGACTCTTCATCACCTACATCAAAGAGAGACAAATCAAAACATTAAAAGTAGCACTTACACCATACTCACCTGGTAAGTCCACTTTGTATGCATTATCCCCAATTCTCTCTAAGACTTGGAATGGCCATCTCCTCTTGGTTGAAGCTTTGACTTTCTTTTCATGGGAAACCTTTCCTTGCGCATATGTACCCAAACCCAATCTCCGGGTTCAAATACCACTTTCTTTCTTCCCTTGTTGGCATATTTTGCTTGCTGCTCTACTTTCTTTTCAATTTGAGCCTTTACCTTTTCATGCAACTTCTTAACAAATTCAGCTTTGGCATTACCATCCTTATGCACTAATGATGAAATGTTAGGTAATGGCAAATCAAGTGGGGTGAGGGGATTAAATCCATAAACAACCTCAAATGGTGAATGCATGGTAGTTGAATGAAATGTCCTATTATATGCAAATTCAATGTGAGGCAAGCATTCTTCCCATGATTTGAGATTCTTTCTTACCATAGCCCTAAGAAGAGTAGTTAAGGTACGGTTTACTACCTCTGTTTGTCCATCTGTTTGTGGGTGACATGTGGTAGAAAATAGAAGTTTGGTTCCAAGCTTTTGCCATAAGGTCCTCCAGAAGTGACTCAAAAACTTAGAATCTCTATCCGACTATACTTCTTGGCAAGCCATGCAACCTCACAATCTCCTTGAAGTACAAGTCCGCAACATGTGTAGCATCATCTACTTTCCTACATGGAACAAAATGAGCCATTTTTGAGAAGCGGTCCACAACCACAAATATGGAGTCCTTACCATTCTTTGTCCTTGGCAATCCTACAATGAAATCCATAGAAACATCAGTCCAAGGATAATCCGGAATAGGTAATGGAGTATAAAGGCCATGGGGTTGTACCTTGGATTTAGCCCTCTTGCACACAATACACTTTTTACAGAATTGATAAACATTATGTTTCATTCCAGGCCAAAAGAAGTGTTCTTGCAAAATTATTAAGGTTTTAGGTTCACCAAAGTGCCCCATCAAACCACCCTCATGGGCTTCTTTTACAAGCAAGTCACGAATTGAGCATTTAGGAACACACAATTTATTCCCTTAAACAGATACCCCTCATGCTTATAAAACCCGTCATGAGCCCCTTTTCACACAACACATATAAACCAGCAAAATCAGCATCATGCACATAACTTTACATGTTCAAATCCAAGCAATTTTGCATCAAGCATAGAAAGCAAAGCATAACGCCTAGATAAAGCATCAGCCACCACATTCATTTTACCTTGCTTATGCTTAATAACATAAGGAAACTGTTCTAGGAACTCTACCCACTTAGCATGCCTTTTATTTAATTTCCCTTGACCCTTGAGATATTTCAATGATTCATGGTCACTATGGATCACAAACTCTTTAGGTAAAAGATAATGTTGCCATGTTTGAAGTGCCCTTATCAAAGCATAAAGTTCTTTATCATAAGTAGGATACTTCAAATATGCTCCATTAAGCTTTTCACTGAAGTAAGCAATGGGGTGCCCTTCTTGCATCAAAACAGCCCCTATCCCTACATTAGATGCATCACACTCCAATTCAAATGATTTAGCAAAATTAGGAAGTGCAAGTATGGGTGCATGCATAAGCTTATCCTTCAATGTATCAAAGGCTTCTTGTTGTTCCTTTTCCCATTTAAAACTCACGTTTTTCTTGACAACTTCATTTAAAGGTGCAGCAATGGTGCTAAAATCTCTCACAAAGCGCCTATAAAAGCTTGCTAACCCATGGAAGCTCCTCACTTCACTCACGGTCCTAGGGGTTGGCCAATCTTTTATGGCTTTAACTTTTTCCTCATCCACATGCACACCTTTAGAATTAACCACAAAGCCCAGAAAAACTACATGATCTTTACAAAATGTACATTTCTCAATATTTGCATACAACTTTTCATGCCTCAAGACTTCCAACACACACCTCAAATGTAACACATGCTCATCAAAAGATTTGCTGTAAACTAAGATATCATCAAAGTAAACAACAACAAATTTTCCTAAGAAGTTTCTAAGCACATGATTCATTAAACGCATGAAGGTACTAGGTGCATTAGTCAATCCAAATGGCATCACCAACCATTCATACAATCCATATTTAGTCTTAAAGGCTGTTTTCCATTCATCCCTCCCTTATTCTTATTTGGTGATATCCACTTTTAAGATCAATCTTAGAAAAGTAACAAGCACCAAACAATTCATCAAGTAAATCATCCAAACGGGGTATGGGGTGTCTATACTTTACAGTGATGTTGTTGATAGCACGACAATCAGTGCACATCCTCCAACTTCCATCTTTCTTGGGTACTAGGATGACTGGTACAGCACAAGGGCTTAAGCTTTCCTTCACCCATCCTTTATCTAGCAATCCTTCTACTTGTTTCTGGATCTCTTGAGTTTCTTGAGGATTGCTTCTATATGCAGGCCGATTGGGCAATGTTGCTCCCGGAATCAAGTCAATTTGATGTTCTATCCCTCTAATTGGAGGTAGACCATGAGGCACTTCCTTGGGAAAAACATCTCCAAATTCCTGCAAAAGAGAAGAAACACCACTAGGCAAAGCATTGTTAGCAAAATGATCAATCAATTCATCATGAGGACTTTCTTTGCACAAAAGTAATACATAGGCCGAGAGGCCAACAAAGCTTTTCTCACTTCTTTTTCTCTCACAAACAAATTTTCTCTCCTTTCACACTCACTTTTCTCTTCACTTTTCTTTTCACTCTTTTCTTTCTCACTTGCAAGTGTCCTCACTTTTTCCCCTTTCTTTTTAAGTTTGCCCTCAAACTCACTCTTTTTCTTTTCAATTTTTCTCTCTTCTTTTCTCTCTTGCTCTCTTTTCAACCTCATAATTGTTTGATCCTCACAAACTTGCCTAGGAGTCATGGGTACTAAAGTGATTTTGCATCCTTTATGTGCAAATGTGAACTTGTTGGAATGACCATCATGAATAGCTTTCTTGTCAAACTGCCATGGTCTTCCCAAGAGGATATGACTTGCTTCCATAGGCACTACATCACACAAGACTTCATCCTTATACTTGCCAATAGAGAAAGCAATCAAAACCTGCCTATCAACAACCAACTCCCCTTCATCACTCAACCATTGTAGCTTATAGGGCTTGGGATGAGGAGTAGTAGTAAGACACAATTTCTCAACAAGCCTAACACTAGCCACATTGGTACAACTACCACCATCAACAATAAGAGAACAAACCTTCCCAAGTACCAAGCATCTTGAATGGAAGATATTTTCTCTTTGTGTAGTGTCATCCTCCTTGGCCAAACTACCCAAGAGACGCCTCACCACAAGTAAATCTCCCTCATGACAGAAAGCCTCACACTCACTATCTTCTTCACTTGTAGCATGTGATGATGGAGATGAACTCTCACTTGAGATCTCACCATTCTCTCTCAAAATCATGGTCTTCTTGTTCGGACATTGGGATGCAATGTGACCTTTTCCAAGGCATTTGAAGCATTTGATTTCCCTATGCCGAGAAGTAGAAGAAGCAGAAGCATTAGTAGAATTAAAAGAAGTTTTAGATGAGGATTTACCACCTTGGACAGCCACATCCTTAGTTGAAGTTCCCTCCTTCTTCACTCCTTCCTTCCATCCTTTTGAGTTGTAGGAAGAGGTGTTTTTTTCAAAGTCCCCTTTCTTTTGAGTTGTGCTTCTACTTTGATAGCTTGGTGAACCAAATCTTCAAGTTCTACATAGGGATGAAGTTCCACTATGTCACGGATATCATGGTTCAACCCATTCAAGAAACGGGCCATTGTTGCTTCTCTTTCTTCAACTACATTGGCTCTTATCATTGCAACTTCCATTTCCTTGTAATAGTCATCAACACTTCTCCCACCTTGTCTCAAACCTTGAAGCTTTGTATGAAGCTCCCTATTGTAGTATGTAGGAACAAATCTCTTGCGCATTAGGTTCTTCATTTCATTCCATGTGACTACGGGTTCCTCATTATATCTCCTTCGCTCCTTTTGAATTTGATCCCACCACACCAAGGCATAGTCATGGAACTCTAGGGAAGCTACCTTCACTTTCTTTTCCTCACTATAGTCATGGCATGAGAATACTTGCTCTATCTTCAACTCCCACTCTAAGTATGCTTCAACATCATTCCTTCCATGAAAACTAGGAATCTTTATTTTAACTCCACCAATCCTCTCATTTTCTCTCACTCTTCCATCTCCTTCTCTCCTCCTCCTATCATTCCTCCTCTCTCTGTCATCTCTCCTTCTCTTCTTCTATCATACCCCCTCTCTTCATCATCCCTCTATCATATCTCCTATCTCTCCTCCTATCATATCTCCTCTCTTCATCATCTCTAGGAGAACTACTAGAATCTTCATGGGCATGTGGAGAATGGTCACGGGCTTGCCTTCTTGCATTATTTGCCATGGTTTCTTGAATATTTCTTATGGTTTCATTCTGCCTCTCAAACATTCTTTCAAATCTTTGTGCAAGTCCTTCAATTTGTCTTCTAACAGCCAAGGACTTAGGTGAGGGAGGAGTGCTTTCACTACTTGATCCACCTTGATGAGACATGTCTACAAAACAGAAATATTAATGAAATAAAACGTCCTCTCCACTCGCTAAGTGTTTCACTCAAAAGATGTTCACTCGTGTTTCACTCAAAATTGGCTTTTGTGTAAGGATTTCTCTCTTGCCTTTTTCCCCTCAAGAGTTCTTAAGGAAGTCAACCTCCAATCCACACAAGCAACCACCACCAAGTGACAATCAATCAGCAAGACACAAGTGAAGCCAACAAAAGAAAACTCTAAGACTAAGGAAGCCAACAAAGACAATCAAGAAAAATTAAACAAGAAATAAGCACACTAAGGAAAACAGAATGCAAACAAGACAAGAATGGAGAAATAAGAAGATTATGTAATGTTAAATAATAGCTAAATTGTTCTCAAAAATTTCTGGTATTGAATAAATCAAAACTAGCAAAAGCAAGCTGAAAGTTGCAAGAAAGTGGCATTCAAGAAGCACTTTTGTGTGTGTAAATTTTTTTTTTCTCTTTTTTTTTTTCATTTTTTTTTGCTGCAGATTTTTCTTCTTTTTCTTTTTTGCACAATAGTTGTACCCCTTTTCAAATTGAATCACACAATTTTCAATTAGCCACTATTGATAAACTTGCAAGAACAAGCAAAAATATGGAATGTTCATTTTTGAGACAGCAAATAAATTCAATCCAATTAAACCAGAATTTTGGAAAGAAGTAGTAAAAAAGGAATTAGAATTGATTGTATTCACAATTCCCTTTAAATCAAGCTATTATTTAACACCAAACACCAAACTAACAGAATTTTAGAAGATTGGACAGATTCAAATCAAGAACATGTGATGAACAATTGATGAACACGAAGAACACAAGTGAAGAAACTTAACAATTGATTATGAATTTAGCCAATCTAATCATCAAGAAATAAGAATCCAGCAATAAAACAAGTGTTGCAACAAGATTTAGGAAAGATTGTATCAAGAATTGATGAAACCCTAATGCGTGAACAGTAACGGCGTGAACAGTACGAACGTGTGAACAGTGCCAAATTGTAGAAAATAAGACGATGAACAGTGTGCGAACAGTAGTATGAACAGTATCGATGAACAGTACCTCAAATCCAATTCCAACCAAAGCTCATGATACCAATTGATGAAATAATACGGATCTTGAATTGGATTTGAAACAACAAAAAATGGAAAAAGATGGAGGATGGGCGCCACAATCACGGATTGATAAGTCGAAGGAAAGATCGCCACAAGAGGAGGTCTCTTGATAAGATCAAGGATAATTGGCTCACTCAAGAACCTAAGAGTCACAAGCTCTCAAATCTCAAATTGTATTCAAAACTGAATAAAAATGTGTTTACAAGAGCTTATATATGACCAGCCCCCATAAGCAAACCCTAATGGGCCTTGTACACTAATAAGCCCAATTCTAAGTGACCCAAATAAAATAACAAGTCTTCATGCCAAAATAAATCTAAAAACAAGTCTTGGCCCATAAGGCCCATTTATTACAGAAATGCTAAACTAACTAAATACTAATGGATTCATTGGAGCCCAAGTCTTCCAAATACACACAATTGAGCATCTTGGACTCTTCCGACTCCAAATTGGGCCTTCTTTCAAATATGGCAGCAACCATCTTCTCTAGATCTTCATTAATTCTCTTTGCCTTTGCTCTTGTTCATCGGTCCTTGAAGTCTCTTCAATGCCTTCCGACCTTTGTCCTTCCATTGGCCTTCTTAGATTCTCATCAATCTTGGATGTACAGGTGAAGTAACTAAGGAATAAAAGTATTCCTTTAGTAAAAGTTTTATGGAGAAATATGACAAAGGAGGAGGCAACTTGGGAAACTGAGGAAGATATGAGAAATCGCTGTCCGCATCTCTTTGCTTGAGGTATGTATCTCGAATTTTGAGGACAAAATTCTTTTAAGGGGGTAGAACTGTAATGTCCCGAATTTTTTCAATTCTATTATTTGAATCTTTAATTTCTGAGGCTGTAGAAACGAAGAGCATGTTTGAATTAGCCTGGTGGGTGGAATCTCATAGTTGAAAGGAAATTAAGTGTAAGGGTAAATGAAATTTGGAAGGAAAAGGATAGTAGGAAAAGAATTAATTTCCCTAAATAGTATGAATGATCAGAGGAGGTTGGAAAAACCCTAAAAAGGGAGGTTGTCTAAGTCTAATAGTGTAAGGAATTTTAAATAGACAGAAACCCTATGGACTAATTTTGCAAAAGTGTAGAATCGGGTGTGGTTAAAGTGAAAATAATTAAGGATTTGGGATCTAATATGAATAACTAAGAGTTTGGGGTGCAATATGTGATTTTAATTAGTGTGACCAATGGATTTATGACAAGTGTCATTATTAGAAAATACTGGCAAGAATAGCCTTACTTTTGGTGAAAAAGGACCTAAAATACCCTTGGGAACCTTAAAAAAGACTAAAATCCCCCTAGAGCTTCATGGAAACTCTCCTCTCTTCTCTTCCACTTTTCTAAAAGCTGCAGAAAATCTCCATAAAAGCTCCAAAACGTTGCAGGAGACGAGAGAGAAAGATGAGATGAAAGTTTCTTTTGAGTTTTTCACCTAAAAATACCAAGATTCAAGCTAAGGTGTAGAAGGGAAAATTGCTCCTCTCATCAAGCTCTATCTATTGGTGTCTCTAGATTGAAGAAAGCCCAAGTTTGATCAAGTTTGGGGAGCTCCAAGTGAGGATTTTCAAGTTGCACTAAGAGGTAAAAATGTTCTCCTGAAAGAGCTCTTTAATGTACTCTTCTTAGTTTCTTGAAATCTTGAGGTTGGTGTGGTTAAGGGTGATTGAACATGGAGTTTAGGATGATTTGAATATGTTTAATGGTGTTTTAGATGTTGTTATGTTAAGCTATGGCTTTGGTTTGGTGTGAAAAGAGCAAGAAACATGATGAACACATTTGGGTTTAGGGGTATAATGATGCATGTGTAGAGTTGGCATGGTATGTTGGGAATTTGGCTAAAATGATGAAGTTAGAATAATTTCTATGAAGCCTAAAGCCTATGAAAGATGAAACTTTGAGTTGTGAAAGTGTTTATGTGCATTTTTCCTTTTAAGAAGCCAAAACTATAGATATGAAAAAGAAGGAAGGAAGGAGTTTTAGCTGTTTATTGTGTTTTCGGAGGATCAGCAAGGTACACGGGGTAGAACACGGGCCCGTGTTGTACCCCGTGTTCTTCGTCGAAGCTGATCAGTGTGCTACACGGGGTGCAACACTCCCCGTGTTTACCTCAGGACTGAAGGGCAGTAAGGTACACGGGGTAGAACACGGCCCGTGTTCACCCCCGTGTTCTTTGTCGAGTAGCCCAGAAGTGAACCAGTAAGGAACACGGCCCTGAACACGGGGTATGGGACCCCCGTGTTCTTTGTTAAGTGAACCTTTTGGCTTGATTTCTTCATGTTTTGCATGGCTTTATCCCTGGGTCCTTTTCTAATGTTCTTATGTGTCCATCACAAGGCTTGAAAACAAAGTATAGAGCATCTAAGTATGCATTTAATTAAGTGGAGGGAGTAAAGAATACATGAGGATTAGGGAAAGTGATAATGTTCTAATATAAGCTATGATGTGTATTTGTATAGACTAAAGAGTGACAACTTGCCAACTTGCAAAGGCAAGAGGAAGTATAAAGGAGTTTTTAAGTGAGAGCAAAGGGAACATCACATTGGAAGCTTGTGAAAGGTAGCTAGCTTCATCCTTAAGCTGTTTTCTATTTACATGATTTTCTGTATTTTATGCCATTGTATGGAATGTGTATGGAATTGTTGTGGCACAACCCGAGAAGACAGTAGAATACTGTGTTTGGCCTATGGCTCGGGATCCTCGGGGATAATAGTGCATTTGTTGTGTGTGGTACCTTTGGCTCGGGAACCCCGGGAAGACAGTGTGATACTGTGTTAGGCCTTTGGCTCGGGAACCTCGGGAAGACAGCGTGATGCTGTGTGAGGCCTAGGTATGATTATTTGTGATGGCCATCTAGATATTGAGATAAATCCTTGAATGGACTTGATGATTGCTGTGTGAAATGCATATTTCCTACAATGGTATGGCATTGAATATGATGATAATCGATTAATTGATTTCGAAACGTATGTTTTATTTGCTTAAGGATCTGGAATTGCTTGAAATATCTTTATGGCAATAGCTAGCTACTGGGAAACTTTGTTTCTTATGTTTTCTGTTTTGTTATTAACCATTCCAGATGATGCTTCCAAAGGCTCTCATGATAGAGGACAATGATATTTTTGAAGTTGTAAACGTTTATATAGTTGGTGATATTGTATATGATGGATGTATATCCTGTAAATTGAACTTTTGTATAATTTTATGACTTTTGCTCATGTGTATAAAGTACAGAATTTTGAGATTTTCCGTATTAGCTTGAGGTAGATGGCGAATGAGTGCGTAATAATCATCTAGTAATTGAGGAATAAGGTGTTAATAAGTAAGGGAGTTACAAAAATTCAATGGAAAATCAAGTGAGCTGCTACTCACCCTAAGTTTTATGCCTTCTAATTTGCTAAGGGATCCTTAGAGGCAGCTGAACTCTAGTCAAAATAATAAACCAAATTTTAGAGAACTTTGAAGAAGATCTTCCATGAAGGCATGAAGAAAAAAAGGAGTTGCATGGTTACCTTTTGAAATCTTGTAGAAAATTTTCTTGTATAAATCTTTTGTGAATTAAAAGTGAGCTTGAAAGTTGGCTAATATGGGGAGAGAGCCACGATTTTTGCTGAAGAAGAATGCAGAAAATTTGTGTTTAGAAGTGGTAAAAAGAGTTTCAAGGAAAAGGTTAAATTTGGAAGTCAAAATGTAAACCAATCATCTTTAAGTATGTAGAGTTGCTCTAAGAATTTTTTGCTGATTATTTGACCAGCATGGGGACACGTTTTGCTGCTAAAAATGACCAAAAAAATAGAGAAAAATGTCGAGAATTCAAGAGAAGTCTAGAGATAAAACTTTTATTACAAAAATACCCCTCACTTTTCTCACTTTTTTCATCTTTATCCTTGGCTTTCCTCCTAATTTTTTTTTAGGCTGCACAGTTTTGGATCTTTAAAAAACTCAATTTGGGCTTCTAGAAACATATCAAATCATCCCAAAAGCAATTCAAATGATCCAAATCGAATTATATCAGTTTCGAATATATTTTATTGAATTTTGGCTCACCCGGGCCCCTAAAATCAAGTTAAACTCTATCAAAATTCCTTTAATCTTTTGGGCATATTTCTAATGATATTTTAACTTAAGTTTTATCTCTATCAATGTTTCAAAGGGTTTAGAAAACTTCCCAGGAGGTTACCCATCTCTAAAATCTCCTTGAACTAAGCACCTTTAGTTGGGAAGTGCTAATTTACTTTGATACTTTAAGAGTAGTTCTTAGGAAAAAGTCTCCTAGGGATATTACATACATCTATTTAATTATTTCAGATTTAAGGCCTTTAAAATGCTCCTTTGGCATTGAGGTTGCATAATCCAAGTTGACAGTTGTCATTTCTCAAAATAAATATGCCTTAAACAATTTGGAGGAAATTGATATGTTGGATTGTCGACCAATAGATTCTCCTATGGGTCCTAATATGAAACTTCTTCAAGGATATAGGGATTTTTTTATCTAATCTTAGAAGATATTAAAGGTTGGTTGGCAAATTGAATTAACTTACTATTAGTTAGCCTAATATTATCTTTGTTGTTAGTGTTGTTAGCTAGTTCCTTTAGTTATCATATAACAATCATTAGGATATTATGATTCGAATTCTGAGATATATATTATGGGGTCACTTGGTCAAGGATTGTTGTATGAGAACAAAGGACATACTAAGGTGATCATCCTATATCCTAATGTTGATTTGGCAGGATCTTTTTTTGATGAATGATCTATTTTAGGATATTGTATCTTTGTTGGTGGAATGTTATATCATGAAAAAGTAAAAAGCAAGAAGTCATAGCTAGATTAAGCACTTAGGTTGAATATCATGCTATGGCCTTGGCAACTTATGAACTTATATGGATAAGATAGTTGACTCAAGAATTAAAATTTACAAAGTGTCTCAAATAGAGTTATTGTATGATAATCAAATTGCACTTCATACTTATGAGAGGACCATGTTAGTCTGTGTCATGGGAGCCAATCATAGAGATGATTGCAATATTATACAATGTATTACATTTCATTTTGGCAATATAATTATTGTATTTTGTTTTGTTTTATTTTGTGCAAATTATAACTTAAATATAATAATTATCTTTGGAATAGCTTTGCTATTCCTAAAAATGTCCTAGTCAAGTATTATTACGAAAAGGATAGTAATAATACATCGAGACTAACATGTATAATGACTGATGATTATGAATTATGGATATGTGATATCAAGTCAATACATGAGTACATTGTTAGTGAACAATATACTGGACTAACCCACTGTGAGAATATTGCATGGATAAGCATGTCATTAGTTATTCTCATATGATCATAAATGCGTATAGTCCTTTGACTTGAAGTCACTACGGTTCCCTACATGAGGAGTTACTCACTTTGATGTCGTCTTACGTCATCTTTAATTGAGATAACGAGTAGGACGTTGCTTGGGTGTGTCATAAATCATGCAGAAGGAAGTAAGTGATGTAGATGGGATTTTGTTACTCTTGTATAAAAGAGAAATAACCTTGGGCCCCTTAATTGAGTGAGACTTAGAAATGTATGGCCATGTTCAATTGGATCAATATGTGATATTAATAATTTATTTTAAGTTTACTTAATATTAAGAAATATAAATTGAACATTGACAAGGATGACACACTTCATGCCTCCAGTTCGATTTGGATATTATTATAAAAAGGATTATGATGCAAAATGTTGATCATATATTAGGTAGATGTTGAATCATAGACATTCTTACTACTTGAGTGGTAATGATGTATTACTAGATACCGCTCACTGTCTATGGCCTAAAATGAGTTATTATCAACGTAATAAGAACCTACATGGTCACACAAAAGGAGTAGGAATAAGACAATAATTAATTAAGTTTTAGTTAGACTAAAATTCAATTAATTGGACTTATTTTCGTGCATATATATATTATTATGATAATATATATTTATTCACGTAATATATATTATATTATGTGATATTATTTAATATTAAAGTAATATTAAATAATTACGTTATTAGATATTAGATAATTATATTATAAGATAATATTATTATTATCTAATATTAGATAATTTATAAGATAAGTCCTATTTCTCATCACTCTCTCTAGAATAAGGATAAGGTGATAGTTATTTAGTATGATTAAGATTTTGAAGCATTATCTTAGTGGGACTAGGATTGTGATATGCCTTAGTTCTATATAAAGGACTTGAAGGCAGAACTTTTTAATTCACACTCATAAGCTTCATCAAATCTTAAATCACTCTAGAAAACGTCCAAACCCAATGCTAGTGAGAGAAACAAATCCTAGTAGCTTCGTGCAGGGGAGAAGTCGTTATTCACTCCATGTGGATACCCGTAGAGACGCTATACCTTCCAGCCGGCATTTGATTAATCTTGATCTCTCAAGGATTCATTCAGAAAGAACACAAGCACAAATAAGGTAAAACCCTAATACTGATTTATGACTTTTGCATGGATCCTAGGAAGGTTTTGAATCAAAATTTTAAAATTCCGCTACATCTGTTGATCTAAATCCTAACAGACTAAACACATAAAAATTTACTATCATTTTATTCAAGAAAATGTGCTATCCAGTTGCATTATCACCAACCATGTTAACTCAAATGACCAACTTGTTGATGTTATTACTAAGTCCATTATTAGTGCATATAATCTATATGCTCTAACTTAAGGGAGAATATTAGATAATATTATAACTATATGTATTTATTATATTCTATTATGGCTAGGTAATCCCATATCGATTGTATCTAGTAGGTAGTCTTTGATTAGTTATATACAACAAAGTATTTTGCTTTATGTATTCTCTCTAATTTCATATACTGGTTCAAAATTTGATATATATTAAAGGGTCACGTGGTTAAAGGGTTATTGTATGAGAACAATGGACATATTGAGGTGATCAATATTTTGATGTTGACTGAGCAAGATCTCCATCTGATTGACAATCCATTTTAGGGTACTATATCTTTATTGGCTCTAATTTGATGGTATCCTAGAAGAGTAAAAAGCAAGAGATCATAGTCAAATCATGTGCTGAAATTGATTATCATATTATAGCCCAGTAACATGTGAGCTCATGTGGATAAAATGGTTAATTCAAGAGTTAAAGTTTATAGAAGTGCCTTAAATGGAGTTATTATGTGATAATCGAGCTTTACTTCATATTACATCTAATTCAATTTTCCATGAAAGAACTAAACACATTGAGATTAATTGTCATTCCATTAGAAAAAATAGTTATAAGGTTGCATTGTCGCTAGCCATGTTTTTTTAAATGATCAACTTGTTGATATTCTTACTAAGCCCCTTAGAGGTTCTTATATTGAGTTCATTTATAACAAACCTGGTGCATGCAACTTGTATGCTCTAGCTTGAGGGAAAATGTTGGATAATAATATAAATACTTGTATGTGTTATATCTAGAAGGTTCTAGAATAATGGTAGGTTCTAGAATAACTAGCACAAATCCTGTTACTATTTGCATATATTTGTGTATCTATTATCAATTCAATATAAGAAATATTTTCCTCTATGTGTTCTTACTTATTTCACAATATCAATGGTATAAATTATATTAATATGGAAAAATAGTTTACTTTTTAAAAGATGGGTGCTAATAGAATTATAAGAAGTACTTAAGGCATATTCTTATTTTACCATCCAATTAGGAGGTTTGAACATCAAATTTCTATCCTATTCTCATTCTGTTTAATTGTCAACTTGAAAAAGATCTATGTAGTTAGTAACTTTAAAAAATTTAAAAATCACAAAATATCTATTTCAATTATGCTTGCATAATCACAAGCATTTTTCATTTCCTCATTATATGAAGTTCTAGTTTAATGAATTTCTTTTCATGCAATATTGTGTTATTTCTTATTTAGTTTAATTTTTATGTGGGTTCTTCAAAATGTTATTATAGTGAGTAACATTAATGTTTAAGTCCTAAATTTATTTGTATTTGGCATTTTAGTTTAGTTATAGCTTTTTTGTGCTTAGGTGAAGTAATCTCTAGTGGACCTTTTTCCTTTTATCATTTGATGCTTCAAAGAAAGCTCTTATTGGTCAAGCTTCACATGAAGGTTTATTAGGCATTGCCTATGCGGTAGGTACCATTATGATATCTTTTGCATTATTCTCTAGCAGGCAAATATGAGCTATATATATTGACAAATTAACATAAACAAAACAATTTTCCCTTTTCCTTTTTCACTTTCAAGGTATTGTTGTTCCATTCACTTAGGGAAGTTAAAGAAATAAGAGTGTCTTTGGATATGTTTTTATTTTTGTGTTTTTAAAAATTATTTTCAAAATTTTTTTTTTTAAAATTATTTTTTTGTTCTCATAAACTATTTTTGAGTTGAAAAAATAAATAATAAAGGGTGATTGGTGTTGTAAATAAGAATATTTCATTTAATTACAAAACAGACATTCAGAATAAGAAAACAAGTTCAAAAAATAACTAAGTTATTTCTATTTTTTATTTTTAAGTTATACATTTAGAGAATAGTTTTTAAACAAAGATTTTATAAATAGTTTGTCAAACAATTTATTCTATTTTTAAAAATAAAAAATAGAAAATTATTTTTAAAAATAGAAAACAAATAAACCCTAAGCTTTTAAATTCCTTTTTCCCCTAGATTAGGGAATGGCGTTATAGGTGAAGCAATTGACCAATATCATAAATACTTTGTTGTTAGTAGTAAATGATACAAATACAAGGTTTCTTGTCTTTGGGTAGGTTATAAGTTTATTAAACTACCTCACATGAGGCTTTTGGGTTCTCTTTCCCATGTATGCCCTATTAACCTTGATATTTCATGAACTATGTTTCTTTTTTAAACTATATTTTTCAACTAAGTAATGTTTGCCCCTTTGGCAAGGTGAGTTTTGAATAGAGATGACAAAAATACCTATACCCAATAGGTCTTACCCAAATCTATGGATATTTACCTATTGAATCTTATCTAAATTAGACTCACTGCTTAATGGTTTAGGTTTGGATTTGGATTTGGATTTGGATTTACCTATTAAATATCCAATAAATCTTTTATCCTTTTTAGGTACTCGTTAATATTAATTTATACAATATACAAGCCTATCTCTTACAAATATTTAATGGATCTTGAATCTCTTTTAAGTATTACATTAAATTTATTTGAATAATATATTTTATTATTAGCCTATTATTATATAAAAATTAATATTATCACACATATAAAAATATTGTGATAGTTTATTTAAGATAATTAATATTAAAAATATTTAAATTTACATTACATTATAAAGATATTTTAAAATAATATTATTTTATTTTATAATATTAGTTTATATAATGTAGAAATATCTAATTATAATATAAATGAGTAAATAATTATTTATTAGTTAACCTAATACAATCCATATTTACTCTAAAATTATTATAGATAATATAAATGGGTTAAAATAAGAATAGATATAAATAAAAAAATGAATATAATTCATAATTGTCAAATGTAATTATTTTCAATGGGAATGATACAATTTATATTTACCCTAAAGTTAATATAGATAGTATGAATGGTTAAAAACAAAAATAAATATAAGTGAGAAAATAGATATAATTCATAATTTTTAAGTACAATTATTATCAAAACAAAAAAAGAATAACTTTTTATTTTTTATTAAAATATTTTAAATTATATTTATATTAGAGAATCCAAATGGATCTATTTTGAATCTTTTAATTGGATCTTATTGGATCCTTAATAAATCCAAAATAACGGGTCTAGATCTAATTGGATTTAGATTGAGTTTATCCAAACTTGACCCATTACCATCCCTAGTTGTGAATTTCCTATAATGGGATCCTAAGTATATCCAGGACAAGACAAATATATTAATAAGTTTGCATTATTTTGAATAATGGAGGCTCCCATTTAAGGGATGGAAGAAAGTGAAGAGGATAGAAAAAGAATTCTTTTGCCAGTTTTTATTTAATTATCATAGGTTACTTTTTAAGTAGAACTTCAATGGCTTAAAGTGCTAATGGTTTAACTTAGGTGTTGATCAATTTGATTTTTGTAATCTTGGATGACAAAATTTGGCTTTTTGCATTAGGCATATTAAAAGCATATAAAAAGTTATCAATCCCATCTATGAGCAACATTTTCTATCGAAGTTGTAGGTATAAGTGAGATAAGTTAGTAGCTTATCATATTATAGACTAATTCATTGATTGATAGTCAATGTGATGTAGCCACAATAACCTGAAGGTTACTACCCTGCCATGCTGTATTTTGAACCTAATAATGTAGTACCTAACATTTGTTAAAGGATCAAGTTAATAACTAAAGAGTGGAGTAGAAAGGTTGGAAAGGTGGCTTGTATATTAGTTGTACAACTCAATAATATCATAAGTAAAGAGTTTCAATTAGTACTTGTTATATTGTGAATCAGTTGAGAAATCATTATCATTAGTATTTTTCATTTTGGTAGAAAGTATCACCTAAATCTTATTTCTATTGTCCATCAAGGGTGGACAAATATTTATTGTGTTGATAGTAATACATCATTAATTAGAGTTTTGGTTATATCAACTAAGTTAATAATTTCATGTGATGTTCTGCTTTAACGTGCATAGAAAATATTATGGATTATTGGTAGCCATAAGAAATAATATCTTTGAATATATTAAGATGAAAGAGTGAGGTTACATTATGGAAAGGGATCTTTTTCTTCCTTAAGAATTTATCAATCACTATTTACAATTTTCTTTATTTACATATATATGTTAGATAAAATCATTCGCATTTATTCTATTTCACCATAGTAATGTTAGTCATGCTAAGCTATAAAAATTTGTGAGTTAATACTTGTTAATGAATTAAGTCTAGTTGTTACTTAAAAGTTAAGTCTATTAGTTACATAAGGACTAAATTTATTAGTTTCTTGCATGCTAAGATACATGGGCCTATCTCTTGTAGTGCTATATTTTTTATTATAAATAGACATTGCCTTCCTTAATTGAAGATATGGTTTCATAACTCTTTCCTCTCTTTTGACATGGTGTCCAAGCCATGTAAGTATCATTTTTCTACCTAAGTCAAAAGAAGACCAAAACCAAACAACTCTAGCTTCTTTTTCCTCTTCCTACTTTTTTTATTTTTTTCGTGTGACTAGGTCACGATGATATTGTTAGTAACTTAGTATTCAAATATGTTACATTGTTGGGATAGAGATGCTATTTTGGTTCTATTAAGGTGCTATTTGGTGGTAAGTTAGGGTGGTTTTCACGATCAAGGTTAATGATACAATAGATCAGCAACTTTTGATTGTGGTTAACCGACACATGTGCAATACACATTATGTTTTTAGGGGCATGGGAGCACCACTCACAAACACTCTTTCCTGCAAGTGTAGGATTATGGCATTTTCTTCAATAATAATCTTTCCCAGTGCCTTCTTTGGTGGCTTCTGCACCTTTCTATTGGCTAGGTTTGTGGTTTAAACATTGGTTGTAGTTCTTTCATTATTTTGCATTTTGATTTGGTGTTTTGAGTTATTTCTTTTGATATCATGGCTAAAAATGGCAAGTCTGATTCTAGTTTGGGTGAAAAAAACTCAAATTTTAAGTCTCTTCTTTTTTATTTAATTTCTACTACTAACAAGAATAACTAATCGAAAACTTGATGCTAACAAACAAGAATATCTTGCATGGAAAAAATATATTGAGTATTTTGTTAAGGGTGTTGGTATATTTGATCACTTGACCAATAACTCACCATTTGACAACACGAAAACTCAATGGGTTATAGGGGACTAATAATTATTTGTTCTAATAAGCAGTACCTTGGAAAAGGATGTATAAAACATTGTGTACATTGGAAAATAGTCAAAGACCTATAGATATTCCTTGAATCTCTTTTTTCAAGTAAAAATAATTTAAGTCACATCTATGACTTATGTATATCTCCATTTCAACAAAATGTGCAAGGCAAGACTATGCCTCAAATTTATATTAGGTGGACAATATCTATGAGCAATAAGATAGTCTCCTTCCTATTATTGAAAATGTCAAGGCAATATGCACTTAACAGAACGATTAGTTACCTTATTTTTTCTTATGAATTTACCTACTAAGCTCAGTCCTATTTGCTAATAGATCTTATCTAGCTTTAAGCACCTAATTCAATAGTTTATTTTTTCTCATGTTCTTCGAGTAGCCTAACAAGTGCTATTAGCTTCCCTAGCTATTCTTTAGTTAACTCCTTTACTTTAGTTAGTTCTAATACTTGATGCTACTATGGTGGTGATAGAGGAAGTAAATGGAGAGGTCGTAATGTGCCTAACAATGATATTTATTTTTATTCTAAGGAATTAGGTTAAATGGAAAAAAAACTTATCCTAAGTTGGTTGGAAGATATATACCACCATCTCGATTTGCACATACTACTACTAACACTTTTACACCAGAGTTTGAGCATATAACCTTGATTAAGGATGAGTATAATTGTTTAGTTTAACCCCTACTTTCATAGCAACCACTAATCTTATAGTAGTCACCTTCCATTCAATCTACTACTGCTCTAATTCAGATAGGTAATCCTACTGCATGTCTTTCCCATTCTAATTTAGATAGGTAATTGATTCTAGTGCCATTAATCATGTGCTGGGAGACACAAGTATCTTTTCTTTTTTAGATCCTTATCTTTTTCTATTGCTTTAGCTAATGGGTCAACTACTTTTATTGTTAGGAGTACTATAACCAATGTTACTTTTTGATATTTCTTTAATTAATGTATTGTGTTTTTGTAAAGTTCCATTCAACTTCCTTGGTTATTATATTTTTCAGGATCTTTCAATGAAGAAGATTTTGATAGAGGTCACGAATCTAGTAGATTGTATGTACTTGATAGTGATTTCCCTCAGCTTACTCTTCTACCTATTACTACTGCTGCCACCATTACTTTATACTAGTTAATACTGCTAGTTGGGTCATCTCTCATTGTCATATTTAAAGAAATTGTGTCATTATTTAAGTTCTATTTCACATTTTGATTGTGAATTATGTTAGTTTGCTAAATAACATCATCAGTCTTATATTTCTAAAGTCAATAATAAGTTGCATCCCCTTTTGAATTAGTTCATTCTGATGTTAGGGTTCTTATCCAGTTATGTCCAAACTTAGTTATCATTATTTTGTTACATTTGTTAATAATTATTTAAGCACTACTTGATTTTACTTTATGAAAATCTTTTTAAGTTATTTGATATTTTTGTACTTTTCATGCTAAAATTATGAATCACTTTCATACTTCTATTCAAAATTTGTTTAATGATAATGCTAAAGAATATTTTTTTAACTAATTTTTTTCATTTTTATCTAAGCATGATGTTATACATCAATCTTCTTATGTGGTTATTCCATAATAAAATAGGAAAGCGAAAAAAAAAGTCATCACTTAATGGAGGTTTCATTTGCACTTCTATTTTAAAAGAAAGTCCTTAAGGTATTTTTGGCAAAATCTTTTTCCATAACTTATTTTTTAATTAATAAAATGCCTTCTTCAGTTCTTGATGGTGAGACACCTTATTCTCTATTGTTTCCTTCTTACCATTATTTCTCTCACTCCATGCATCTTTAGTTGGTCTGTTTGATTCAAAATTATTAGTCTCAACTTTCTAAATTATATCTCGATCTCTAAAGTGTGTTTTTTGCGTATTCTTGCACTCAGAAAAGTTATTATTTCATGTCCTTTGATATTATAATTTTTAGTCAACTTCTTTCTTTTATTTTTCTAGTTACTGATCCTTTACTTGAGTCTAGATTTATTGATAATGATTTCTTTATATATTTTACTGCTTCTTAAGACTCCACTCACCAATAATAGCTCATCTTTCTATTAAGTTTGTTTATTTTCATAAAAAATAGGTCCCCACAATGATGGTGCCACTATCAAGTGTCACACTAGTTGTTAAACAGTATCAACTTTGTCTCCTCTACCAATGGCTTCTTCCTTAGAAGATCCACTTCCTCCACCCTTGAACCTTGATATTCTTATTACTTACTGCAGAGGTACCCATAGTTACACCTAGAAAGGTAGCCTTCCTACATGTCATTTTATCTCTAATTATGACATATTCTATCCTACTTATGGATTTCAAGTCTTGTATTGTTTCTATAGATCCTATTACTACCTTAGAAATATTTTGGAGGCACTTTCTCGTGATAGATAGCATGTTGGTATAGCATGTTTCTATGAATAAAAAGATGGAAGTTCTTAAAGATAACAATATTTGAGAGCTTATGCCCTTGCCAAGTGGTAAAAATTCTATTGTATGTAAGTGAGTGTAACAATCAAAGTCAACTGGATGGTTCTATTACTCAATTGATAGCTCAATTAGTGGTTAAGGGTTATGCACAAACTTACAATATTAATTATTTTTAGACTTTTTCTCCTACTATTAAAATAATATCTGCTCACCTATTTCTTTCTCAGCCACCTCTCAACAATGGCCTTTTTGCCAATTTGATGTTAAAAATGCTTTTCTTCATGGCCATTTACATGAAAAGGTCTATATGGACTAACGTTTTGGTTATATTGCTTAGGGGGAGAAAGGAAGATGTGTAGATTGAGCATGTCTTTGCATGGTTTAAAGTAATCTCCCTGAGCATGAGTTGGTAGATTCAATGATGTTATAATAGAGTTTGATATGAAAAAGAATAATCATGATCATTCTATGTTTTATACACATTTTAAATTTGGGTGTATTCTTCTTATTGTTTATGTTGATAACATTGTGATTACTGATAGTGATGAGATGAGAAATTCAAAATTAAAGAACTTTTTTCAGTCTAAGTTCTAGACTAAGGACTTGGGATCATTTAGATATTTCCTAGGTGTCGAGAAAGTCCAAAGCAAAAAGGAATTTTTTCACAAAGGAAATATATTATTGACTTTTTGAAGTAAACTAATTTGCTTGATTCAAAACCATATAACACCCTTATAATCCCAAATGTTAGGCTTAGATTAGAAGAGGGAGAATTGCTAGAAAATCTAGAATGTTAAGGTTAATGGGTAGGATCTCCTATGGATGAAGGTCTACTTTAGGGTATTATATGTTTGTTGGTGGAAATGTGTATCTTGGAAAAGTAGGAAACAAACAGTGGTATCTTGATTTAGGTAAAATTTAAATATCAAGCCATGACTCATGTTACTATTGAACAGTGGCTTTCTTATCTTCTTAGTCAACTTAAAATTACTTCATTTGGAGTTATGCAATTATGGTGTGATGATCAAGCAGTCACTCACATTGCAATGAAATTATTTTATAAATGGACCAAGCATGTTATATTTATGTTCTAACTTGAGGAGAGTATTTAAGTCTAGTAGTTATTTAAGGGCTAAGTCTATTAGTTTCTTGTATGATACATGAGCCTATCTCTTGTAACTATATATTTTTTATTATAAATAAATATTACTTTATCAGTTAAGTAATGGTCTCATAATTTTTTCCTCCCTCTTAATAATACTTAGTTATCTTTTAATTCCTTTTATTTCATTTGACAAATAAAATGATATGCTTTATTTTTTCAAATGTAGATTTTACATTTATCTAATCATGATGTGATGGTCTTAAGTTGAAACATTAGGTTCATTATGATTGGACAGGTCTAGTTAATGCCCATTGGTATATTGAATTAGCAATTACATGAAATGAATTATAATCTTTATCACTAGGTGAAGAACAAACAATATGCTAGTAACTAAGGTTATCAATATGCACGTTATTATGTAGGATTGCACAATCCTATGATTCAATCTCCCAAATATGTGATAACTCATCATCTATAATGCTTGCTGCTGGGATTGGCAATGCAAGTGATGGATCACTTCAATCACATAAAAAAGAACCTATTCTGCTATTGTGTTGTGTATTCATCTTCAAAAAATAAAGGGCAAAGACACATACCTTTATCGCAATCATCTTTTAAAAATCATGCTGCTTTGCCCTCTGCCTTACTCATTGGCACCATAATTTGATGCTTCTTGGTGCTATTTTGTTGCCAGTCTTAAAGAGCCACCACCTTATTTGTGTTGTGCATTGGAGAGCTATCATAGAACCTTATCTTTCTTATTGTGTTATGTAGTATATTTTATAATGTTTGATAAAAGTTTTTATAGGTTGTTAGGTGCTGTTAGTTTAATTATTGTGTTCACTGAGCCTTGCAAATTTTGTAATGTTTTAAATTTACTAATTTAGATCATTTATAACTTGATGATTTATTATTCCCTTTTAATTTATGACATTGTGTGTCTTCTAATTATTTATACATATTTAAATACTTTAAAATTAAAATTTTTTTATACAAAAATGTTATAAATAGGTGTATAAAATATACATAGGGCTTTGAGGTAGGATCTACTAAGCCCATTACAATCTTATGATTTATAATCCTAACCCTCCCTTTCAATCCTCGATAGGATCACGATACAAATAACCTGCTAGTAACTAACAAACAATGTTTCTTTGGTAGGTCCTGTGGTTATGTTGGCTATTGGTATTTTCTAGGTATGTTTTAAGGTTGTCTGAAAACCAAGGTAGAAATAGGAATTGAAGATTGATGATCTATACCTTTATGAAAATCATAGATTTTAGGTAAGAGAAGTTTCCAAAGGCGATTTTTAGGCTATTTAGTACTATGAGGAATACATGCAAGTTAGGTGTTCAATTTTGATGGGTTTAGGATAAAGACATAGCTTTGACAGCTTTAAAATTAAGGGAGAAAGTAGCACAATTAAAAGAAAAAGGAAGTAAACTAGGAGTCATCACTATGGTTTTTGAAGCGTTACTCCTAAAAATGACTACACCACACAACCAAGAAATAAGGCTATAGCTACATAATCTCATTGACTAAATTGATCCAAATGAAAGCCTTTAAACTATTATAAAATGATTTTAGTTTCAAGATAAGAAAAAAAACTTTTCAACAACTATTGTCATTAAACTTTGTTAAACCATTCAAATATTAGACTAAACCCTCCACCACCTAAATAACAATAAACCTAAGACCAAATATAGCTCCTGGTCAGAAGATTTGAAAAGTAATGAAATGTTATGAAAATCACCAAAGTACCTATAAACTGAAAACTACAAAAATACCTCTAGGCTGGAAACTCTTCGGTCCTAAAAAAGGTTTGCATGGTCAAACATGCTCAAAACTAATGTTTGACATGCCTCTTGTAATTTCTTTGAAGTTATGGCCATGGTACTCCACCATATCTTGTCTTTGATGGAATTCCAAACAAAATTAGTCACAAGTAAGCTAGTTTTTTCTTCGGTAATAAGAGGAAGGCAATTTTTGAGAGATCTATTTGGATGACATGTATGCTATGAGCCTATGTGATTTCAAATTTGGGCAACCAAAATAATAGGACTTTATTTTGAAAACCAAGCTTTAGATATTATGGTGTATATAACACTTGCTAGATGCTTGTTGAAAAATTGGAAGGTTCTATCAATGTCTATGATCATGGATGGATGCATTTGGTTTGGCCTAGCCTATTTTTATGAATAAGCAAAGAATAAATAGTTTTATTTAGGTAAATAGTCTAGATTAATTTTGTTTAAAGCTTAGCCTATAGGCCGACTAGTAAGTTTGGTTTAATAATATATATAATATGACACTCACTCACTCTCTTTCTCTCTCACAGCACATGGGCTTAATTAGCTTATTGGCTTGTTTTTAGGCCTTAAAGGCCTAGACCTGTTTGCCTTCATGGAGCATTATGACAAGTTGACGATTGATGCTTGGATAACAATAGGATGGTTACATTATTATCAATACAATGATCGACTAATCTTCTCCCAGAATTAAAGATTATTATTCAGTGGTGGAAGCTTGTTTGAAAGAACTTGATTACCATTTTGGTAGCTTGAATCAACATCATGTCATCTACCATATTCCTATGTTTAATTTTCCTTTTAAAAGAAAACCCATCTTACATTTGATATTATTTGTTAATCATCCTGTTGTAGTTTACTAGGATTGCTTGTGGCATCACCATTTATTTTGGGCACTCTTTACATGTATTTTTACATTGCTTCAAGATTTTGGTTCATAAATTTAGCATAGTTCCTTTAAGCTAGAAGAATCTAGAGGTCAGGTTGAAGGTAAGAGATGTTTTAACAAAATTTAAACAAGCTCAATGTCATTTCATTTGAGTGAAAGCAGCAGTCTTTTAGATTTAATGCTTGCAAAGCTTGTACAAAATCATGCCTCTTGTCAATGTGTAATGATGCTAAACTGTTGTACACACACAGGAAATGACCAAAATTGGAGTAGATATTTTTAGCTATTGTGCAATTAATTATCAAATGATTTCTAAAATACCTTAATAATCATAATTAATGGGTAAAGTGGCCAAAGCAATTTCATCATTAGGCTATAAGTGTAAACCATATATTTAAGATTCTCAAGCTTCTACTTATATTGCTATGTTTGATGGAGAAGAATGAAGGAGATGGAAGAAAAAGTTATATCATAGTCCTATTCTTGTTTGAAAGTTTAGATTAAGGAAGGAATAGAAGGAAGGCTTATGCTTAGGCTAATTAGTTTGTCAGAAGACATCTTCCATAGAAAAATTTCTCATTTGCTATGATTATAATAAAAAAATTTTAAATGATAGGAAATGTTTAATTTATTCAATGTTACATGTGAAAAGTGTAGCAAAAAAAATTATTATTTTAAAACAATTTCTTTTCCCCCATTTCTACAACATTATACAAGATTTTGTTAATGATAGGACATGTATGTGGTATAATACTTTTATTTTTAAGTAAATAAGATTTTCTTATGATAAAAGTCTTCAAACAAACAATTAGAAGTGTAGTTTTCTAAACTTTTCTATCACCCATTATACTCCTACTTTTTTATATATCACCCACCATAACATGTTTTCGAGCCATCACATTTTTTCCATTTCTTTTGCATTTTCCATCACATTTTTCCTATCACATTCTTTGCATTTTCACATTTCTGATTTTCAAATTTATGTTTTCAGTTGCAATGTGCATGTGTACAATTAATAAATCCTATCATTGAAATATTTTTTTGTAAGAATGGTTAGTTAGTCAACTCAACCACATGCTAGCCATATAGTTACTATCTAAATGTGAGTTCATTCATCCACATAGATATCAAAATTTATAACTCTAATGAAATATTTAGAGATTTAGAACTTCATTTAGCCTACATATTTCAAAAAGCATCCTTGTATGACTTCCCATTTTGACTAAGGGTTCATCATAATACTATCTTCATTGATGATAACATCAGATGATTAATCTTACTTTATTGCAAAGATCAACTCAAATCTTACTTTATAGAATCTTCTATTGCATTTGATGTGATAGAATATATGAGAATGGAATAGAATGAATTATTCCATAATTATGTTTGGTATAATAAGAAAAGGTATTGGTGTTTCATTTTAATTTTATATTTGGTACAAGACAAAATAATGTTGAATAAAATGAAAAAAAAGTATAATTAATGACAATAATATTCTTCTTATAAAAATAATAAATATCTTATTAATTAATTTAATCTTGATTTAAATATATAATATGATCAATAATTAAAAATTGTTACAATTTAAATTTTATCATTCAAATTTACTAAATTTTTATATTAATTCTTATGTAAGAAATTACAAAAATATCATACTCTAAATTTTATTATTAAAAATAATTATTGAAAAATTTTAATGAAGAAATATTTTAAAGATTAATATTTTTTATTCCATTCACAAAAAATAATGTTGGAATATATAGAAATTATAAGGGACATATACGTGAAAAGGTCATTTGATAAATAATGAAATGATCATTCATAAGAAAATAAGCATTTTTTATTTCATAATACGTACAAAATAAATATTTTAACCATTACCATTCTCATTCCCATTTTCATTCCTATTATATTTTATTCCATTCGATCAAACTCAGATTTAATATTCCATTCACTTGAATCGTTTCAGATAGACAAGTCTACAATATTCCTTCGTTTGCAAAATCAATGTGATTGATAGTTTGATTCAATTCCAAAAATTTGTTTTCACGGTTGAATTGGTACAGATTGTAAAATTGGCCTGATTATCAAAAAAAAAATTATTTGTAAAATTTGATTTTTAAATTTTTTTATATTTCATTGTTTTTCTTTAATTGGTTATGGGCCAAGTGGACTAAGCCCAATTTTTTTTAAAAATGCAAAGAAAAAAAAAACCTTAACATGGATTAAGCACTGTATTTACTAATTTTTATTAATATTATAGTATTTTTATTTGCTACGTCTTATGGATCGTGCACTCTTATTTTGATGGTGCGTATTTATTTATTTTTAAAATTTTACATGATTATTAATCATTAAGTTGTAATGTGCATTGATTCATTTATTTAACCATTTTTAGGAATATTTTAATCATTATTCCGTTTTTAAAACATTGCAATAACTCTTAATTAATTCTATCTTCCTTTATCAATTTATGCTCTAACTTCTGTTCCACAAGGGATGAACTCTTTTATTTCAATTCCACTTGAAACTTCATTCAAAGGCTATATTTAAGGACGTAGGCTATTCTTAGATTTGTTCTAAAGGCATTAGTGTTACCTCACTCTTTAGAAAAAGAAGGAAATAGTTTTGTACTTAGAGATAATTTTAACGTAAATATCTTTCACAAAAATATAATTATAAAATTATAAGGTAATAAAAAATAATTTTATTCATTTAATTTTAAATATGAAGAGTGTGGTGAAAATAGCATTGTTTGTTTTAAAAAAATTATTTCCTTCGTTATCATAATATAGAATATAAGAATGATAATGAGGAGGATATAGGTAGCGGATTAAGATCCTTACACCCATCATCATTTAAAAATAATATACTATTTTTAATTCATCATCATTTCCACATGGGTACATATTTAATATCCATTATTATCTTCTTCAAATCCTCAATATTTGTACCCATTCTTGTTTTTTCATTTTATTTAAATAAATATATTTGTTTATACCTTATTCTAATTTATATATACAATAAAATAAAGTTATCCAAAACTATTAATAATATCAACACAATAAAAGATAACATAAATTTTTTTGTTAAAGTTTATCCTAAAAAATTGTTTTATATTTAAAATAGAATTATTATATACATATTTTAATTTTTTCTTATTATTATATAATTAATTTATAAATATAAATATATATTATTTTTTTATTATATAATATGAGTATAAGAAGGTTTCGGTAGTATAGTTTTTTTACCAATACTTGTACTTAATAAAATCCTTACAAATTTTCCTTTTTTAATACCTAAATTCATTTTTGAAGTCTTATATCTATATTGAAATGGATAGAATGTTCAACTACACATTAGGTATGAATGGAATTACCATTCCTACAATGGTATGATAATTTTTTAAACAAAGTATACAAGTGGCATATTCTCTTTTACTTTAAATAATGAATTGAGATTTTCCAACAAATGAAAAATGTCTTCTAATAACAAATGAAGTTTTAATCATTCTAACCTTTTACTTTTGTTCTATAGAAAATGAATGGAAAGAAAACTCAAAAAAGAAAAGAAGTAAAAATAATGTTTCCTTAGCTTGCTTATGGGGAAGAAAATGGATGAAAGAGAAAATGAGCAGAAAAAAAAAAAGAATAGGGCTAATCGAAAAGTTTCCTTACCATGTAGAAATAAACAAATGAGTGAAATTTGACTTGTTAGTTTTATCCTTGATTTTATTTGACATGAAAACTAACTTATTAATTTAAAAGATAAAAATATCATGTAATTTTCTTTTCTCTTACTTTTCTATCAAAATAAGTAAAGAAAAATTATTTTCTTCTTCTTTTTCTTCCCTCTTATTTCTTTGTATCCTCTTTTTATTTTCCTTCTTTGCAACCAAGTAAAGAAAAGGGCAAAACAACTATGGTTTTATTCTAATTTACTTTTTACCAAAGAAGAAAAATTATGCCTTTATTGCAAAACTATTTATAAATGTCTTGTAACTTATTTTACTTCCCAAGTATTTCTATCCATTCAAAAAAATCCAAAGTTCAAAATACATTTTTAATTTAAAAACATGAATCACATGCAAGAATAATTTTATATTTAATTTTTTGAAACCTAAATATTGGCTTTTACATTTATGGCTTGAGGAAGATAAAAGTTGAGAACATAAGTACATAATTAAAGATGAATGGTGACAATTAAAATATCTAAATCATGAAATTGAACCTTAATTCAATATCTTTTAATTCATCAATTGCTTTCCTCTTTATCTCATAATTCGCCTTGTTAGGATTCCTTTTAAGTTCACCAATTGCTCTCATTTTCATCTTCTAATTCACATTGTTTAGGATTCCTAAAGTCATAAAATATTTCTATTACAAGGATTTAATGTCTCTTTATTGTAACATCCTAATTCTCTCTCTTTAGTGAGAAAAACTATCTTTGTATACCCATGGGACAAATACAAATTAGAGTTAGGCTACTCAAACTAAGGGACCCTTTAAATAAATTAGGTTGAATCATAAATCCTACCCATTATAAAATCCATCACAATTAACCAATTATAGGCTTAAATATCACATACAACCTATCACAATATAGTCACTAAGTTTTGGGTTCAAAAAATTATATTAACATTACTCATTATTTATGAATTAATGTAAGGGCCATAATTAAAATGTTCAATGCTTGACTCATGCTAATTTATAAATAATAACCCCTTAAAAAATTAATGTCAATATTTAATGGTATTATTTTACCTATACATCTAATTGAGATCATAAATATCTAACAACATTAAATATTATATTTGAAGTGACATTAAATTAAAGATGTTCAATGTCCACACCTCACTAACTAAACAAATATGATGTGCAAATAGGATTTACATTACCTTAATGTGATTAAATATAAATTCCCACATAATAGTCACAACATCCACCTAGGACATCTCGTGAGAGTCATTATTTTCAACATAGTAATGAGAGTAGGTTTAAATATCTCTATTCATAAAAATAAGACTTTAAGACAAGGTATAAATGTCTCTATTTGTAATCTATAACTAAAATGTGCACAATACATAGTGATAATATGAATATCTCATTATAAGTATTTTATTTAAACATATAATAAGATATTAATGAGCTTATATATCAAAACTCTCACAACCTAAAATACCATAAGGCTTAGGCAAACCTATATTATTTATATGATCATGTTTTATATTAACCCTTAAGACTTTGGTTAGTGGATTTGTAATCACATAATCCATGAAAAATAATTAATATGCTTGTGTATCTCTTACACAAACCAGTACTTCAAATTAAAGTTCTTTACACAAGCAAACTTATTATTACTAAGAGAGAAAATCATGACAATAGTATTGTTGTGATATGAAAATGGTTAAGACTAAAAACTCTTAACTCATTTGCTTGATAAAGATATTTGCAATATGTGACATTCCCTACCCCTATAATGGAGGTTGCTGTAATTGATTGGACTATATTTCCATAACATAGCTCTTTCTAATATATGTTTGACACAAATTTGTGATCACCTAGATAACTAATAAATGAGCTTAAGTAAGCTGTATATATGAGATCTTTTGATCTTTTGTAGGTTAGTGTGTAATCATTTGTACAAATCATTAACCTAAACTAACAAGTTACTTATGATTGATGCATATAAGACATTCCTTATCATTTAGAAAAACATTTGGGCCTAATATATTTGATCCCTTTGGATTAATAAATGAAAGCACACCAATGTGTTGGGCTCTTTTCAATACCATAAATAAGACAAACTAAGTACCTCTGGGACTTATGCCTTATGGGCTTACCGTATTTTACTCCCAAGCCTTTATTTAAATTTTAATTTAGTTACTTTGTTTTTGCCAACAAATATATTATCATGACCAACATTGTTGCCATGCAGATTCAAAATTACCTTAATGCTTATACTCAACAACATACACTAGTTTACATTTCTCTCTTAATATTTAGAGAAAATTAGAATCTCATCAAAATGAGATAAAACCATATAAATAGACATTTTTAATTTTCAATTTGAAAAATATCTTGCTATCAAGTCATAAATCAAAAAAGCTATTCCACCCTCTAAAGAACATAGCTCCCATTATCCATGAGCATCTTTAAATGGATAAATCCAACTAAATCCTAGATATGGTTTTAAGGTTGGATTTCAAAATTAGATTTTGTAAGACCCCAATACAGCTTGAAATAAAACATGTACCAAATAAACAATAAAAATTAAAAATTTTTTGTTTGTTTAAATATAACAATAGGGAAAAATAGGTTTTCATAGTGAACAAATATCGTGTTTCTAATACAAACTAAAACATAAAAGTAAAATACTATCTCTAGTTCTAATGCATTTCCATAATGTCAACAAAAATTGATGAAAATATTCAGTACATGCTAAGTTAAAAAACTAATTTTATATTTTTCATAACTTACAATAATTAATAAATTTCATAATAGACCTCCTCAACCTAATGACCTCATTATAGGCTATTTTTTCAATTAATGACTTTTTCCCATTTACTTGAATTTCATAGATTTTTCATAGTGAAAAATAATTAGGGTCAACACATTCACTAGTTCAAGGATACTTTTATCTGATAGTTTGGTCCAAAATAACCATCAGACTAATTTAATTCAAGTGTAACTAACTTTATGTCCCACTTTTTCCCTACACTTGAATTCGTACTAATAGTAAGTTCCATTTTAAAATTGCTAAATATGATTTCTAAAGTTAAGCCCTATTCATCATAACTCATCCTATCCAACATTTTTGTAAAACTTTTGTTGCATAGACACAAAATTGAGAAAAACATTTCAAACATTTGACACATGTCAAAACCTAAATCTTGTTAATATTTTCTTCAAAAAAATTACACTATGTAATCACTTTAGTATCATATTGTGAGAACTAATACTGAAAAGTATTTAAGTTCTTATAATATAATACAAGAATAAAATATTATACTTCTAAAAGTTAATATTAATGGGTGTTTAAAATCTTAGGAATATAAAATTCAATCCTACACACATATTTAGTAACATGTTATATTAATAATATAATATTAAAAGGTATTTAATATTATTAATATAGCCTTACCTTTAAAATTTTAAAACAAATTTTCCTTTTAGAAATCTTATAAAGGTAGATGTGTAGTTACACAAAATTTTTATAGCAAAATATGAGTATATAATGATTTTTATATGTAATAATGATTCAAAAATTATTACATTATGCAAATAGTATAAAAAATTGCTACAAAAATTCCAATGGTAGGAAAGATTTTAGGTTCAAAATTATTTTAAATAATTATTTAAATAAATTAGATAAAAAATATCATAAAAATTTTATTTCAAAAAATTCTAGAAAAACCCCTAAAAAATATGCTCAAACAATAAAGCACAATAGTGTAATCATTGCCATTGAAAACTACTAGCATGGCTGTGCGTGGGCTACTTGTACACTAACGCATATATGTTAGATGTATCTAGCACTATTTAGTGTCTTCTCTACCCTTTTCGTAGAAATTTAGGTCATTTTGACCTAGTTTATACTTAGATGCAACCTAACTATTTTTCTTGCATTTTTGGCCTTTTTTTTTATATAGATTTCACCTAGATATGTGCTACATTTAAGATACTAATAGACTTAGCAATTTTTACCCATAAATTGCATGAAAAATTGTTTCCCAATTTTCAAGTTTTCCTTGAAAACTCCTCTAAAAGTATAATGTCATTCTTGGTATTTTGTGATAATTTTCCACTCCAACTAGCACATTATCCCAAAAAGCATACTACTAGTTTATCATTAAAATTTGTTCAAAAAGGTGTGTGGAGAAATGTAAATTGTTATGGATTAGGCCACCTCAATACCTTATCCATGAATGAATACTAGTGTAATACTAGAGTAGGTTTGTTGTAGGAAGCCCACTCTTGGAGAACTAAATAATAAGCACAATTACTTTAATATTAAAAAATGATTTGTAATTTACAAATATATAAATCATGGGTTACTCATATTTACAATCTTTGTGGCCTTCTTGGTGTTTACTTTTGGTGCTCAGAAAAATAAATGTATGGAAATTAAAATTCACTACCTTAATCCTTTTGAATGCCTTGACTATCCTTGCTTTAATTTTATATGTCATTATGGTAGGAATTCTAAGTCTAAAGCACATATTTATGCAAATGGATCAAACTCCCTATAGAAAATACCATGACTTCATAGAGAACTGCTAATAGATTAGACAATTAATAAAGTGCTATATTTTATGTCATAATGTAAAAAAAAGAAATGGTTTATAATAAAATAAGTGGATTGATTTTTTTGGCATGAAACAAGAATTAGATCAAAATATGTTTTAAAATTCATTTATCATGTCCAATTTTTATTTTCCTCTTTATTTTCATTTTTTTTATTATTGTTTGTGTTCTAAATAGGGGTAATTAGTAGGCAAACTCAAATAAATTTAGACCTAACTCAAAATCGACTATTATTAGATTAAGCTAGTTTAGGCCCATCTACTGCTGACTAAGGAATACTAATATCTAAGTGGGTTAGGCATAGATGAATAATCATGGATCAAGCAGTTAATTTAGATACTAGGCCCTTTAGAAGCCTAGTTAAATTTTTGGAAAAAAGGAAAAAAAAGACACATTTGGAATTTGATTCAATTTAAAGCCAAATACTAATTAGGCCTTTTGGAAGCCTAGTGCATTTTGTAAAACTTAGCAAAAAAATAAAAAAACAAACCAAAAGCTCACTTCATGTGTGCAGTGTGTGAACTATGGTAGGGAGAAAACTGAAAACCCTAGCATTAAATGTATTTCATAAGAAAAGTAATAATTTAAATATACATTAGACAATGAAAATCAATTCATTAGAATAATTGATCAACATTTATGTAATTTTTTTGTCCAATATAGATCAACCTAATAAACAATTGAATTAACATATAAAACAAATTAATTGGAACTAGATTTTCACAAATCTAAAATAGCATTTGCATAGTTCTTAACTTCTTATATTGTATGCAATGTGTTCATGTTGAATCAATTTGTGCATCATGCAACATAACATACATCATATTCAAACAACTTGTACATTTACTAAATCGTTATATTAATGCAGTTCATAGAAATGAATCAAAAGGCTAAAACAAGGATAACAACACCATCTACTTCTGCACATTATGGATTAAGCTTGTACAATTTCAGTTTCCTTCCCATAACCTAAAAAATAATAAGAAAGAAAACGTTTTGCCTTTCTTTTTTCTTTTGCACCTTGGATACTTATAAAAAAATTTGAAGAATCCTATATCTTCAATGTTAGTGTTGGTGTGCTTTTTTTATGCATAAAAAGTAAAAAGTTGGTAAACAACATTTTCCATCTAACAATTTATTGATTGCTAGAATGTACCTACTATGTAATAAGATAAAATACATAACATAAAACAAAAAGCTAGTCAGTAATCAACACAAGCAATAGAATTAAAAACTTTGAAAAATAATAGATTTTGCATAGGAAAATTAATAACTTAGATAATAGATCAGGCTTCAAAGATTGAGGATCATACATTTTGTTAGAGAAGACCTAATTAGTAGCAACCACAAACTACTACTTTGGCCAAATTGCCCTTAACTTGTTGCTATTCAATTTCTACATGAAAAAGAAATTGCAAATTAATGAAGGAACATTGTTAAATTGAAATATAAATCAAATTAATGTAAATAACAAGAATATATTGGTGCCAAAAATAATTTGTTCAAAATCCTTAATCAACTCCAAATATTCCAAATTAAAGTTGAAAATGGCTAGTTTTAACTAATTTTGTGTACAAATCAAACCTTCAACACAAGTACATCCTTGATAAGTAAAAAAAATACTAGAAATCTTAAAGAACTTATCTTTCACCATTCTAACACATTAAAACCATTATCAAATCAATACAAGATTTTCTCAAATATCTATTAACCTCATTTTTTGCTTCAATTAAGTATTTTTCCTTCAAGTATGACTTAAATGTAGTATTTCTTGCTTTGTGAGCTAGCTTCTCTTCTTAGAGTCCATTGTCTTCATATTTGATGATTGATTAGCTTCAAAACTTCTTCTTTAGCCCATACAATTGAAAATACTAGCCATATAGCCTATACAAATTTATTTTACCTTCGATAGCAACTTACAATAGTTAAAAAGATCATAATTATCATCAAATCCCATTTCAAATATTATTTTGTACTTAGGTTCAAGGATGTTAGCAATATATAATAATGGATTAAATTTCTCCACATTCCCCAAATATTTGTTAAACTTTTTTCATCTATATAGCCATACACTCAATAAGAAATCAAAACTGGTAGACTATTTTAGGAGCTCACTTTAGATTAAAGCAAGTTAGAAAAAGCTTCATTTAATGTCACATACAAAGTGCTAGATAATTTAATATGCAACAAAAAAAATCTTCAAGAATTTAATAAAATTTTGGAATTGGTCCAATCAACACAAGAAGGAGGACTAAAAATTTTCTCATTAAAATAGTTAATATAACTTGGTTCATCATCATGAAGCCTTTTAAATGCCATTTGAAAATTTTAGGCAACTTCTAGCATCAAGTATGTTGAGTTCTTCTAGTTAGAACATCAAGACATAAGGCTAGAGGATGGAATTTTATATTGTTCTATGCAATGTTTGAATTTAGTAAACCTTGATAGAGAAGACCTAACTTATATTACAGCATTAGGAATGGTAGAGATAGATGTATGCATCTTTTTTAATCCTTATTAATAATGAGATTCACTATATGTCCACAGCACCTAACATGCATATGTTGCCCATCTAAGACCATCCCACTAGTACTTTTAAATCTTTTTCTTAGGTATGAAATAGCACATCATTAGAGCTAGCATTATCTATAGTGATTGTAAAGACACCATTAATTCCATTCATGCAAACATGACCCTATTTTTTCCCTAATGTTTCCCTTTTGTGATAGCAACTTGGTAGAAATTAACAATTCTTTTTTGAAATGCTATTGATTATTTATGAAATTATATAGTTAAGATCATGTAGTTTAAATTTTGAAGGGATGACTAACAATTTGTATTAGACAAATCCTAGTATAATTTAGTTTGAAAAAATTCCTCAACTTCAATCTTTTATCTAGATAAAGTTATAGAAATTACAAGCAATAGTGTGTTAAGATAAAAGGTGAAATTAAGGCTACAACTTTGAACAAAAAAATTTAAACTCCACCCCTCTACAAACATAAATGGTTGTTCGTCCACAAGATGATACTCCAAAGATCACAATTAGGGTAACTTATCATTAATGTCAAACTTAGTTGTACCAAGGAGGAGTATGTTGTCTAATGATCACAAAGAGAGATCTGCATTGTCACAATTGACTCAAAAACTAACAAGCAAGTTTATAGATCCTTCAATAAGGTTTCTAAATCATTGTTGTTGAACATTGAATTTTGTTTCTTCTTTAAATTCTAGTTATTAGTTAGAACTTAAAAAGATAACTATTAGTAAGGTTAAAGAATATCAATGCTACTTGAAAATTTTAAGTAGAATGTTAATAAAATAATATTTTATGCAATAAAGGATGAAATTTACTTCTTTTGAGACTTTTGAGATGATCTAAATCCCCACTCCAAGGAATGAGTGTAGCAAAGACTAGCACTCAATGCTAGTTTTATTGGTGATTATATAGCTAGTATTTTATGTTTGATTATGTCTTTTCTTATTGAACCTTTGTTTTTCCCAAACAATGTGATTAGGGCTAGCTACAATTAGAGATGTGAGTGCTCTCATTATTTTTTCCCAGTGTTTTATGTTTATTTTTTGTTAAATTTTATCACATGTGATCTATTGTCTTGTAAGGGTAATGACAAAGCTTAGTTTGTAGGGTCTTTTCACTTGTGGTCTCCCTCTCTATGTTATAATGATTGGAACCCTCATAGGCACTCAATGTGGAATACATCATGCATCCAAAGTCTTGTGGGGTTACCTATAATAAAGTTAGTTTATATGGTGCTTTTCATGGAGTTGCTACCAAAATTCTTGTTTCTCGATCAAGCTAATAACTAGTAATGTTACACCTAAGATTACTACCCCTAATGCTACTATGCTTGCAAAGGTGTAAAGCATCTAATAAATCAAGGTGCCATTTTTATTTTTAACTTAGGCAAATCCAATATGAAATCCAATTGTATGTGTTCCAGGTCCTTGATTCCTTTTTCTAATTTTAATTATTTACTTAGTTAAATTCTTTTGATATAAATGATAGTGATTATTGCATTATATGTTAGTAGTGTATGGTATGATAGTGGGAACTCGATGTTGTAACACTACAAGAGAGGTGTCACTAATCCAACTTTTATCTACTTTGCTTATTGATTGAAAGAAGTCAAGTGTGAAGCACATATTATTAGCTTTGACTAGTCAAACCTTTTTTTATATATAATGTGTGATTTTGAGTCATCTTGGTTTTGGCCTTGAACTTGGCCTTTCAATGGAACTAGGCTTTAAAGTTTAGCTTTTATAATTGTGTTCAGTATTATACTTTCTTATTTGTTATCAAGATGATATGCTATTTATTTATAACATTATTCTATTGATAAAATATATTTCATTGTTAATTTTTTTATTTGTCATATAAAAAAGGAATCATTTAGTAATAAGAATTCATGTAAAATTATAATCACTTACTTATGAAACTAAGTGAATGTTATTTAGATTTATTCCAATTCTTGTACACTTTAGTAACTTAAGTATTGGTATCCTTATGTCATGAGTTTAACTATTTTAAAATGCACTATTCACTTCAAAATAAAATGTACTCTTTTAAAGTACATTTTGCAACCTAAAGAGCAACAAAACCAACATTACAAGATTCATACCAATAAAAAGATTCCATATTCTTGTATTCAAAACCAATGCACAAAAATCCCAAACAATTCTGATTGATGCATACATGCGATACACTTAACAATCCCCTTACTAGGTAAAATTCATCTTCTAGTAGAAACTTCTTATTTATTGCTTTACACTTAGGGCTATAAAACTAGCCAATTCATGCGGATATGGACTGGTCCATGACAGATTAGGTCCATGATGGGTCAATCCATATTACCCATGTTAAAAAATGGATTCAATTTTAACAATCCAAACCCGCATAAAACTCGTGCGGATATGGGCCAGTCCGCAGGTTTTAACTGAAAACCCATGGACTTCACGAATATAGGTTAGTCCATTGTGGACCAGGTCCGTGACAGGTCAGTTCATATTACCCACATTAAAAATAGGCTTAATTTTAAAGGTCCATATTTGTAAAAATAAGTTGCATGTTGTAACCTATTTGACAGCCTTATCTACATTGTATGCCATCTCATTAGTTTAATCTTCACGTCATGCTCATTTTTTGCTTAATACAATGAAACCTAATAATTTAAATATCAATTAATGTAAAGCATTCAAAAATTGTACCGACAACATATTTAATAAGCTTAACTAATTAGAGATTTGAAAATAAGGCAACTAGAAAAGAAGGAACTCAATCCAATAACTAAAGAACTTGTACAACCTTGTGCTTTATGTTAGTGAAGGACTTGTATTTATCTTATCTTCAAGGTAGAACCAGCTACAATATTATAGTTAGTTTATCATAAAAAATTTTATGTATTGCAGGGTGCATGTCAAACGATATGCTTTCTTACTTGAAATTAAAATGAGATAAAAATATATGAGCCATAATGAAATTAATATGAATTAGACAATATGAACTTAGGTTACTTATTTTTCTCTTTTGCTATATTTATTGGCCTTACCATGTACGTGTCCAACAAGATCTCTATGTCTAACATGCCTTTTGC